>CAUYQG010059970.1:0-52757 GCA_963574415.1 Tarsius wallacei | reverse complement strand
GCTGCTACTATATCAAGGGCTGAAATTGACCAAAATTGACTATGACTTACCATCTAATCCTTCCCCTAGGAATGGAAAGCCTTCAATAGACTCCAGATAGTTCAAGCAGACCTTTTCTGCCAGTGCAATTGTTGTCGAGGTAGAAGGCAGACTTCTGGTGCTAACTATTCTATTTTTTCATAATCTTGAAAACTGACTTTGGCCGGGCTCAGTGGCTCAGCCTGTAATCCCGGCATTTTGGGAGGCCGAGGAGAGTGGATTGCTTGAGCCCGTGGGTTCAAGACCAGCTTGGGCAACTTGGTGAGACCTTGTCTCTACAATAAATTAAAAATTAGCCGGGCGTGGTAGCGTGCATCTGTAGTTCAGGCTTCTTGGAAGGCTGAGGTGGAAGGCTCGCCAGAGCCCAGCAGGTCGACGCTGGGGTGGCCGTGAGCATGCCACTGCACTCTAGCCTGGGCGACAGAGTGAGACTCCAACTCAAAAGAAAAAAAAAAAAGAAAGTTGACTTTGAATGTTTTTTGTCGTCTTAAATAAATTTCAGGTAAATATTTTATTTGAGTGAAAGTTACCAAAAATTGTATTGTATTGATTAGGTCTGCTGTTCACAAAATTCAGTCCAAGAAGTGTGAGAAGTCCCACTTTAAAAATTAGCAACAAACAGAAATTCATATGCTGGCAAACCAGTGTTCGTGTAGTACAAATGTCACACAAGTCATTGAAATGAGAAAAAAAAATCAAGCATTTTTAAAGTCAAAAATTTGAAGTATTTTTTTCCAGATGTAAAATGTCTTATCTAACTCTTATTATTTTTCTCTCCTTGTCGGTTGCCAATTTTTCTCTACTCTCCCTCTTCTCATTAGAAGATACTCCATCTTTGCTTAGAATGGCAGTAGAAGCTGTCAAATAAATTTTTAAATCAGATTTCTGTAAATGCATGTATCATAATCACCCAGTCTTTGTATGGCCTGTTATGTAAGAATTATAAGCTCAAGTGTACAAATTGTTCAAAGACCAAAGACTTCTTTTGGGAAAAGGAGATAGTCTGTATTTTTTTTTTTAATATGGCAACTCAAACAGTATTTCGTATACCCAACGTCATTTTGTGGTGTTAGGGAAGGGAGTAGAAATAGTGACAATATTTTAATGGTACATTAAAGTAAATATTTGACACCGTTTGCTTAGTCTGTTAAAGACTTCACAAATTATTTGCTGATTTTTAAAAAAGAGAAGTGAGATAAAAGGTACCAATGGATAACAATATCTGAACTCTATAATGAAATGTAACTCAAACTGTTCTTTGTATCTATTCAAGGTCAAACAATTTGTTCCTTAACTTTCTTTTTTTTTTTTTTTTTGAGTTGGAGTCTCACTCTCACCCAGGCTGGGTTGCCGTGGAATGCTCATGGCCACCCCAGAGGCGACCTCCTGGGCTCTGGTGATCCTTCCACCTCAGCCTGCCTTTCTAGTAGTCAGAACTACAGGCACGCCCAGCTAATTTTTGAATGTTTATTGTAGAGACGAGGTCTCGCCAAGTTGCCCGGGCTGGTCTTGAACCTGTGGGCTCAGGCAATCCACTCGCCTCAGCCTTCCAAAGTGCTGGGATTACAGGCTGAGCCACCGAGCCCGGCTTAATTTTTTTATTTATTGTAGAAATGAGGTCTCACCAAGTTGTCCATGCCGGTCTTGAACCCGCAGACTCAGGCAGTCCACTCGCCTCGGCTTCCCAAAGTGCTGGGATGACAGGCTGAGCCACCGAGCCCAGCCTGTTCCTTAACTTTCTAATGATGACAAACAGATTGAAATATACCAATTGAGACACATGGTTGGCCACACCATCGAACACCTGAAAAAATAACTGCAAGAATCAAAATTAGTGGGTTATGATTAGACATTTTTGCCTTTATCTAATAAATTAGAAATTGAGTGAATCACCCAAATAAAAGAAAAAAAAAAACTAGTCTTATGAAGATGACATATTTCAAAAGAGCAAGTTTAGCTTTCAACATCTGTCTCAGTGTATGTGTGATGATGAGTTGAAGTAAACATTAAAGAAAATTTTAAACTCTTAAGGAAAAGTAATACACATGCTGGGAGAAATCTCTAAACGAGTTTATGAATCCTACTTCTTCAGTGAGAAAAATGTTGGTCATCTGTGATGAAAAGTTAAACTGATTTACAATTTAAATCGTGCATGAGTGTGTTACATAAAGCATTTTCCCTCTAAGATGCTACCAGGATTCTATGTTTAGGCTATACTTCTTACCATGGTTCTGTCACGAAAATTCAAAAGGCGTCTTAGAGGCTCCAAGAGGTCCCACCTATGAAGTTTGGTTTAACCCAAGTTAAAAGAAATGAGATATGTTTCACTACTTAATCTAATATTTATTGTGTGTTACCTGAATCCCAGATACAATGCAAAATGATATAGTATAGTCCCAGTTAATGGACTAATGGGTGAGGCAAAAAAAATAAACAAGTTAACAGTTACAGTTTAAATAAACCTCCAGAAAATAAACAGATTTTTATAAGTCTGGGAAGGACATGACCAAGATGGTGCAATAGAGAAAAATCAGGACTTACTTAGAATGGGTCATCAAAGACATCTTTTCCGAGTTTCATTAGCTCTACTATTTTGTACACTCTATGCCTTTCTTTTTATTTAGCTGGAGTATTTCCTAAAGAAACCTTTTTAGAAAGGATTGCATGAGAGGTAAACCTCTACAGTCCTTGCATGTGTTGAAATGACTTCTTTTTGCTTTCTTATTTAATTGGCTCTCTGACTGAGTATAGAATTCTTCATAACTTTGAAGGCCTATTGTTTTTCAGTTTCCAATGGTGCTGAAGGTCATCTGAAGTCATTCTGACTCGTCTTCCTTTTTAGAAGACATATAGTTTCATTTCATAGGCTCGAAATTTGGTGGCTACTGCAGTAGGCCGGATCAGAATATAAGGCAGTTAGGGCAAATCCTAGAGGATGGTAGCAAATGTTTTCAGCATTAATCCTTAATATTTTTTCTCTACTGAGTATCAGCTTTTGGGATTGTGCTTCCCAGAGCTATGCAGGGCTCTATGGAAACAATCTTCCCCCAGTGGAATGGCAGTGCTCTTAGCAGCATGGAGCCATGCTTTTGAAAATTCCCAGGTGTTATTATGCTGAAACAACTGCAGAAAAATACAAGGATTCTTTCTTGTCCCTCTGCTAATTTATCCTTCCAAATAAAATAAACCATTCCACAGAGGAATAAACTGAAAAGTATGACGGCAGGGCTAAAACCAAAACTTTACAGCATGTAAAACCGTTTAACTGTTTTGTTGAACAAGCATGCCATGTTGAATGTAATAATTAAGCTACTTTATATTTTATCCACTGTTTCTTTGAATGTATTCTGTAGGACCAGCTCTTGTCTGACCAATGAAATCCAGGACAAAGCCCCTGACTTTCCTAGTCATCCTAGATCATCGAATGTCCAGTGGTCTCTCCAAGTTGCAAAATAGGGTCTCAGGTTTCTAGTTAACACTCCAGTCTACTATAGTGATAATAATACTCCCAACAGAGTTATGGGAAGAGGGAGGGCCAACACGAAAGCAGCAGAAACTTGACAAATACTGTTATGATAGTCTAAATTCCACTTTCTTTAGATCTACCAGATTTAAAAGTTGACCTCTTGTCTGACGATGCTTTTTGGAGTTCTTTGGAGATACCCTCTGTCTCATACACCTCTTGTACCTTACTTCCCATCCTCTGGACTCCAGGTTTTTTGCTTCTGTCATTGCTGTGGCAACCACAAGGGTCAGGAGTACCCAAGGGGCATCTTACCTCTGGTACGCCATGTGTTTCTTGCTTTCTGCACTGAGGATTTTCTGTTGCCACTTTATGTGACACCTCTGGGAACCCACTTGGAGCACACAGGCATACGTGAGGGAGTTCCGTGGACAAATGCTTTTCTTTCTTGCCCCTCACAAGGACAATTTGGAGACACGTTCTACCTTACTGCATGAGGTCTTGGTGGCTTGTGTTCCAGTCACAGCTTAATAATACACACTTGGATAGGCTTCCTTTGTTCCTGTCCTTTCTTGCTTGTCTCCCACTCTGCTTTTTATTCCTTTTCTAAAGGAAGCTACCTGTATGCCAACCCTTGTCTCGGGCTCTGCTTTCTAGGGATAGGCCATACACAGACATGCCCTTAGCTCCCTTGACTTGAGCAATTGCATCCTTCCAGCTGATCCCTAACTACTCCTTCTGCCTCTTGCCATCCCATGGAGTATGTCCAATCGTTTTCTGCTAAAGTCTTATTGTCTCTGCGGAGTCTTCTTGGGCAGTGTCTATGATTACCTCTATTCTCCCTTTCTTTCTTTGCAAAAAAGCCCATTTCCAGTTCACAGAAAACTCAAAAATCCCAAGTGACAAAGGAAGACAAAAAAACAACAACTCTGGGCACACGAGCTGATTCTAACACACCCACCTTTTTCTGTTGTACCATCAGCCTGCCTTCCATACATTAGATCTTCCAGGAATAAGAAAGACACAAAGTCACTGTGACAGTCAAGTGGTTTTCCTAAAACCCAATCTTTGCTCCTTATGGCCCCCGCTCTGAAGGCAGGGCGAGATTCTTAGTACCACCACAACTCTTTCCAAAATATTCTATTTTCATTTGACCTTATTTTCTCCAACTTCTTTCATAAGGTGAGGGTAGGTATCCCCCTAGAACTGCAACATTAGTTATCACACACTACCTTCGTGTGTTCTACATAGATATCTCACTACCTTCGTGTGTTCTACATAGATATCTCACAACTTGATTTGAGCTGTGACCGCTACTGTCTTTGGATCTCAGCCAAGAGTAGTTCCAATTTGATATTATGACATATACAAAGAGGAGCAGCCTTACGGGTGCTCTGAATCTCCAAGGTCTGATCATTGGGCATAGAATTGTGTGATTGTAATTAATGTTGTGCTATATTTGGAACTGCTATAAAGACGGGGAGCTCCCAGTGCTTAAAGACAAGTGAGAGAGATAACAAAACATTAAACTTAAGGTCACTGTCAAGTTTAGGAAATAACGGATGGGCAGGCAGGTACTGCTGAATTACTGATGTGTGGTGGCTCTTCCAGCACTCAAGTCCGTTGTTTAGCTCTTTATTGGTGATTGAAAATATCATCATTCCCTCATGTAAAGCTGTTTTCACAAACTTGCTATCATTCTTTCTGTATTTTGGGGTCTCAGAAGAAAGAAAAAATGATCAAACGGATGAAGAAAGAATGGGAAAATAAATGAAGTAATTATGAACCAGAGTAACAAATACTACTTAGGCATATACCAATTATTTCTGCAAAATCCACAATTTATGGAAAGAAATCTCAGTGTTTACATATTGATCAGCTTTTATTCATACCCAAAGAGAATACTTTGTAATAAAGATTTCTCACTGATTTGGAAAGAAGTGTATTCCACTAAAGTGTTAGATTACTGTTTCATCTCATCATCTCTTATTTTTACCATTGCAACAAAACAGCTTATTTGAAGGCAAATATTGTACTGTATAAATCTCTTCATGAATGGATGAGCCTAAAAAGGAGAGAATTGTCCAGGTTCTGTTTACTATCATCTGGCTCTTCATAATAATGTGTTGTCTAAAATGAGAGTGGATTTGGGTAACGCTTGCATCAAAGCCACTGACAAAGATTTATATGGTTTACTGCAATGAGTCGACTTCTCTTTGAACAATGACAGTGACTAATGCTGTCCCTGTCCTAGTGGAAGCATTTTTTATCTTATCCATGTTTTGTGGAAGGTGATCTCTGGTTTATAGAATCATGGAACTAGAAAATAAACTTAGAGATCGCCTCATTCATTTCCTTCTTACTATGAATGAGAAAACTGAGGCCAGAGACATTAAATGAAATATGATAGGCTGATGGTAAAGAATCATCTGGAACTTGTGCTTCCTAATTTCAGGTCAAGTGTCCTTTTTACTGGTCCATGTTGTGAAAGATAATAACAATTCCTTTTTCCTATAAGCTGAAAAGAGGTGTGATAGCATTGCTCTTTGAAATAGACAAATGCTGGTTAAAATACGGTAGAGTGATCAAGTTAGATATTTTCAAAATGGGAAAGGAAGTCAGCTCTCAGTTTTACTTGATATTTGAGAGCTATTTTCCTTATATTTGTAATCTCACCCATATTTTAGTAAATATTAACCAAACCAACAATGTTTCTAAACAAGCTCTTTCTAGTTCGCCATCACTATCACCAAAAGCTGACGCTCTGAGATGTCTATAAGAACATCTGAACTCTACCAGAGAAAAGGGATCAGTAAGCCAGTGAGAGTGTAACTGAAAGAACAATCTTCTACCCTCTTATCCTAATGCCCAATTCTGGTTAAGATGAAAATATGTCTTTCTTCATGTTGCTTTCCCCTTAGGGTTGAAGTGCCGACCTGCCTAAAAATACGACGTTATACATTGTAAAGGCAGACGTCATTTCAAAGTGTTTGTGTGTTGCTCTTGAGGACGAACTGGCTTTGTTTCTTGAAGAGACCCTCCTCTGTCAGAAGGCCTGTAGGCATGGCCTGGTCTCCAGAGAATGAATAAAGAGGAACAGGTGATGCCCTGTACCACAAAGTGAAACACAATTCTGCTGGGCCAGAGGAAAATTACATCGTTTCGATGGAAAACTTTCCACCTTTATCACAGTGGGGTGAACTGCAGTGTTTCTGAGAAGTATAGTTTCATCTTGGGTGGGGAGTGTGCGAGGTGGAGAAAGTTCCCTCCTGGATACCATGACATTGCCACCATGCATGGATGGAGAGACCTGAAGTGGGCCAGTTGTTGAGTGCCATGGTGCACCTGGGATGAGCTGACAAAGCCCTCCATGAGGTTATTTTCGACCAAATAATCCATGCTTTGGGAAATGTAAGTGGTGAATGACAGTATCCACTCTCCCTTCTTATGAGAAATGCAGGAAGGGTCCATCCATGATAAAACCAATCCTTATGGAAGAGGCATAGGGTGTTCCAGAAAGAGAGAGATGGTTGAAGGACATTAGAAGGTCTCTCTCTTATTGAGGGAAAGTAAATCTAGGAATTGGAAAATGCCCAGAAGGAAACTCTAGGAAAGGCTTAAGCTTCTCTTCTTACTCTTAGACCGCTGGTTCTCAGCAAGAGGGGATTGTGATGCTTAGGGACCATTTGGCAATGTTTGAAGGTGTTTTTTATTGTCACAACTCAGGGCGGGGTGCTGTAGTCACCTGGCGGGTAGAGACCAGGGATGCTGTTAAGAATACTTCATGCACAGGACGGCACCACAAAGGATGGCCCGGCCCTGAATGTCAATAGGGCTGAGGCTGAGAAACACTGCCTTGGACTACGGTAGCCTCATTAGACACCCTAACTTAAGTTACCTTTCTTATAGTTTGATCCCCTGAGCACATGTGGTCAGGTGCTTCTGGTGCTGTGGAGGACGACCAGGAAGAAACAGCAGCTTTCGCCACACCATCTTAGGGAAACGTGGCCTTCCTCCCCACCACCTCCCCCAGCTCTATCCCCTGGTAGAAGCATCACATCCAGGATGGAAAAAGTCTCTGGTTCCAGGCCGTAACCAGCGCAGAAAGCTCCGTGGCCTGTTGTACCATTTATTTCCTTATTGCCACTGAGCCCCCAACCCCTTTTCTCTATGTTCTACTAGGAATTGGCAAACCTCATTTCCCAGATCCCCCTGCTGGATAGATTTCCATTAAGTTCTGTCTTTGAGAGACACAGGCAGGAGGCTGGAGGGTGGAAGGATGGGAGGAAGGATGGCCTTCTTGTTTGCAGCTCCTGGCACAACTCTCTAGAAGCAGAGAGCAGCTGTGGCTACAGCTCTTAGCTTTTAAAAACACTTTCAGGCTGGGCTTGGTGGCTCAGCCTGTAATTCCAGCACTTTGGGAGGCTGAGGCAAGTGGATTGCCTGAGCCCGCGGGTTCTAGATCAGCCCAGGCAACTTGGTGAGACCTTGTCTCCACAATAAAATTTTTTAAAAAATAGCCGGGCGTGGTAGGGTGCGTCTATAGTTCTGGCTACTCGGAAGGCTGAGGTGGAAGGATCGCCGGAGCCCAGCAGGTTGACGCTGGGGTGGTTGTGAGCACGCGTGCCATTGCACTTCAGCCTAGGCGAAGGAGTGAGACTCCAACTCAAAAACAACAACAACAACAACAAAACACTGCCAGATCCAGCCTCATGACACCCTCTTTGAGGTGTCACCACCAGCTCTTTTTCTGCAGTCCCCTCAGAAACCTGATTATCAGTTTGTAGCCCCTCCACCACTGGGAACTAGTGACATGAAGTCTGTCCCCTTGACTCCTGGGTTCTGATGAGCACAGATTTTCCCTTTGGTTCCCTCAACGCTAGTCATTTCTGGGCCTTCTTTGTGGCGTTAGTCTTTAGCACACGTGCAACCAATTGCTTGGATTAAATCTTCTCCGTTTGAATATCCTGCATGTGTCTATTTTCCTGAATGAGTCTGACAGATGTGCCAATGGTAGAGTTAGGAATAATGCACAGAGGTGGCAGAATGGAAGCCACCACATGGCTTTTGGGAGGCCACCATGAGTTAACACTCTTCTCCTCCAAACTCGGCTAGTGACTGGAGAATGTGGGAGACTTACCCTTTACCTCAGCAAAATACAGGAGTGTTTGCTCCTAATCTCTGTGGTGAAAGGATCAACTCTGAGGTTGCTGTCCTTCCTCTTGCATGGAAAGACATCCATTTTTACACAGAGATAAGGGTGGGCAGGGCGGATACTCTGGTTTTCTTCGGCTCACATCTCCTCTGGACTACTAGGCATTGTAGCCCTGGCCAAGGAGCTCCCGACAACAGAGGAGAGGCATGGAGAGTTCGGATTACTCTAGTGAAGATGCACAGAGAAGAAAACCCTGTCCTGTCATCATACGAGCGGAGGCTACCAAAAGTTCTCCTCTGAGTCAAGGGGCTGCAGTCGGTCAGACCACCAAGAATAAGTTTGCACAGATGACGTCAATGAAGTCACAGACGGTCCTGGTCAACCAATGTCCACCGAACTCAGAGAGATAAAAGGCAACCAAGGAAGATGAACAAATAAGATGAGTGTACACAAGAAAGATACATGTCAATAAGAACAATCTTACAAGCGGAGACAGCTATCCATTTGATGAAAATTCAGTCCCACGAGTACCTCTTGGAGATCCTCAGATTCAATCAAATGTCCATCTCTCATTAGCATAAGGCAAACCTTTTTTGTTGTGTTGTTAAGTCTCTGGACAATGCTCCTTCCTGGGTTGTGTTTGCCCTGCACGACCTCTACTTGTGGATGAAGGTAAATTGGCAAACCAACCGTTTATGCCCTAGAAAGTTTCATTAGTAGAGCATTTTGGTTTCCAATGGCACCATATATTCTCCCGATGTTCTAGCTTATCATGCTCAGCGCATGTCCACTATTTGGAGAAGGAAGTCATTCCTTCTTGCAGGAGTGAGCGGTTGAATCCCACATGATAGCAGCTCTCTCTTCTCTTCCTCCAGTAGTTAGCTGTGACATCACTTGGACATGAGAACAGAGCATTCTGGGTTATTCATGACAGCACTGGGCAGAGGAAGAAGTTAGAATATGACTCAATCTGTACAACAAGGCAGGGTGGATGGAATACCTGGCCCAGTGGCAGGGGCAGACCCTTGAGAGTCAGGAAGACCATTAAAAACCAGTGTCCCCCACTTCAAAGAGCTTACAGACTCATATGAAAGACTGCGAAATGAACAAACCCACCGCAAACCCGTAGGCTGGATGCGGGGATAGGGTGTATGTACCGGGTGCTTACAAGAGCATGGAGAAATGACATACTACATGTTTCCAGGCAGGAAGGTCAAAACTCAAAATAGACATGATGTTTCAGCTGAGTCTTGATGAATGACTGGGAATTTCTCAGAAAGACGGGTAGCGAGGAGGGAGGAGAATTCCAGAACGAGAAACGGTCCATGCCAGAAGAGGGAGGGAGAGAGAACATGTGGGCCTTCTGGACCTTCAAGAAGCTCGATAGGAGTTCAGGACTTTGACGAGGACGGGCTTTAGGAAAGGAGCGAAAAGATGATATTTACCTGTCAGCGTAACCGTTCTTTTCGAATGATACATGAGGTGGAAAGCCAATTAGGAAGTCATGAAATTAACTTAGGCCAGGAGGGTGGAGCCTGAACATGCAGGTGGAGAGAAGGTATTAACTCAAAAAATGGCACGGTGGTCGGAAACGCCAAATTTGGTGAGCGGTGGAAAGCAGGGCTTGAGGGACAGTGGGGAGAGGAGGAGGGTTTTGGGGGTGGGGTTACTGGTTTCTCTAATAAGGACGGGAGGGGGACCGAGGGGAGAGAAAACCACTGGGGTGCCAGTGATGCCTTCAGTGGCTGCTCTGTCCCAGCTAGAAGTGCCGCTCTACGGCATCATGTCCAACCCATGGCCCGCAGGCCACATGCAGCCCAGGACGGCTCGCTATGCATCTCCACAAAGTCTTTTAACATCGTGCGCTTTTTCGCGTTTATTCTCTTCGTGACCCCATGGGTAGCTCCGTTTTTGAAGTTCACCATCACACCTTATTCACTTTTTGGTAGCACATATATGTGTAAGCAGCTGTTTTCCATGAAGAAGCACACAGGGAGCAAAATTTGGACACACATTTCTGATGAGCGCCTTCCTTGAGAACTCACTAAGAACTGTGACCACTTCCATCGAACCAGACATGGATAGATTAGTTCTACAAAAACAAGGTCAAAGTTCCCACTGGTTTTATATTGTTCTCACTTTTCTGAACTTTATAATAAAAAATATAAGAAAGCCGGGCTCAGCGGCTCAGCCTGTAATCCCAGCGCTTTGGGAGGCCGAGGTGAGCGGATTGCCTGGGCCCGCAGGTTCGAGATCCGCCTGGGCAACTTGGCGAGACCTCATCTCTACAATAAATCAAAAATTCGCCGGGCATGGTAGCGTGCGCCTGTAGTTCCAGCTACTCGGAAGGTTGAGGCAGAAGGATCGCCGGAGCCCAGCAGGTCGAGGCTGCAGTGGCTGGGAGCAGCCACTGCACTCCGGTTTGGGTGACAGAGTTGAGACTCCAACTCAAAAAAAATTTTTTTTTAATTAAAATAAGTCTTATTATGTATATACGCTAACTGTATATATAATTGATATGCACCCAAGACAATTCTTCTTCACTGGATGAAGCCCAGGGGAGCCAAAATGTTGGACATTCTGCCTTAGATTACGGGAAAGGGACAGAGTCTGGACAGAGACTTGGAAGCAATCAGCATTCGGATGTCAACTGAAGCTCTAGGCATGGATGAGATCATTTAATGATTAAAAAGAAAAGAGGTCTGAAAAAGGAATACCGGGACCTTTGACCTAACATTTGGGTAGAAGGAAACATAAAAATAGAGACTAATGAGAGCAAGGAAGACAGAAGAGAGTGAAGGCATAGAAATGAAGACGGAGAAGCGCGTATGAGGGAAGTCGGGACTGCCTCGCGCAGCAGAAAGGAACAACAAGGACAACACGTGTGTGTGGTCTCATGGTCGGGAGGCCAGAGGTCATCTTGGCTTGGGGGTTCTAGTGGGATGGCTAAGGGTGAAAATTGGAACAGAAAGGAAATAGACAAAGCAAGCACAGATGTGTATTCTCTGACGGTAGAAGGGAAAATCGGACAGTGATGGAAAGCACAACAGAGTGGTGGTTAGAGGACAGTGTGATACTGGAGGAGGTGGACGGACTTGAACATGTTTCTGTGTGGAACTGGCAGAAAAAGCAGAGAGGGGAGGGATGAAAATGGAGCCCTGAGCACACAGGGAGGTAATGGCTCTGGAAGGAAGACACCTGTTATCCTGACACGGGAGGGAAGAATGAGTTTCATATAAGCACATACTCATCCAGTAGACTGTCAGTCAACGAGGAGATAAGATGTTTCAATAGCTGGTG
Source organism: Tarsius wallacei (assembly GCA_963574415.1). Lineage (NCBI taxonomy): Eukaryota > Metazoa > Chordata > Mammalia > Primates > Tarsiidae > Tarsius > Tarsius wallacei. The sequence continues at coordinate 40,800 of CAUYQG010059970.1, read as the reverse complement.
ACACTCATGAGTTTGGTGGGAAATCTTTTTCTTTTTTTTTTTTTTGCCAAAAACTTCCAGCTAGAAGAGGCTTTTTTCAGGGAGACAGACAGATCACTGGATTTCAATTCTGACACTTGCTAGTGGGGTGACCTTAAAGTATTTAAATCACCTTCTTGGTTTTAGTTACTTTATTCGCACACTTTTGATTATGATTGTATTTATGTTATAGCATTTTGTAAAAATGAAATGAAATATACATAGGTCACTGGCAACTTGAAGATACTCATATGAGTGGGCTAAAAAAAAACTAATAAGAACCATGGCAGAAATTTAGATGCAGGTATTGACTGGGCCAACTTCAAAATAGGAAAAAAAAAAAAAAATCATTGAAACTTAGTGGCAACCCAGGAAACTGGCTGGGTGGGCAAACACCCCTGGGATCCATATGGAAGTCCATGGGTTACGGCTGGCCCTGTGGATAGTGGATCTTGATTGACACTTGAAGGCCTAAGATGCAACAGAGAGGTTGTTGCAGCCTCTGAGGCACTTTCTACCTATTTAGATACTCCTGCCTTATTCCCAGGTAAAGATGGCATCATGAGCACAGGAGACTTCCAAATTCCAATTTGGGTGTCCAAGGGAATACAAGAATTGGGACATCTTGCATCAGTGTTGGAAGCTCGGGAAGGACATCTCTCATATACAGAAATATTAGGTACATTTTTGCAGATGGAACAGTATTCGTGAAAGACATTAAGGGAGGCTCACTTATTGAGAAAGTGGTATAGCTCAGACGGAAAAAAGTAGAGAAGATCCTGAAGACATTTTACTAATGCTCTGAAATATACGTCCATTGTGTCTCCTGCCTGAAGGTCCCACAGAACGGAGGACAGCTCTAACCAGAGACCAAGCACCATGTGACTCACAGTTGAGTTATGGAGGGAGTCCCACAAAGTTGAAAGGCTCTTTTCAACCAATTCTGGGGCAGCTAAAAAAAAAAAGTCAGGCTATTTCAGATCCAGCCCCTGGCACAATGGCTTTGCCATGCCAAGAGAGAGGTACGACCTCAGCTCATGTAAAGTCTGAGTACATCGCTCATCGGGGTGCTTAATCATTGAATGGGCAAAACATTATATGACATAAAATCTGAGAGAAGATTAGAAAAAACATGCAAAATATGATGGGATGATGGGATCCAAGAGAAATCAATTCATTCTGTTTTGCAGAAAAATAACAGACCAGATAAAATAGTCATTATTCAAGGATGAATAAACAAGCAAAATAAAACCTCATTATGAGGCATGTGAAAAATTTTGCAACTTTAAAAAATGAAAATATAGCACTCAAGAGGCAGAGGAAGAGCATACTTTGAGAAAGATTTACTACAAGAAATGGGAATAAATTTTAAACAGCATATGCTTTGTGATCTAAATAACATTCAAGGACCCCATGAAGCAAGAGATGAAAAATGAGATAAGAAAATGTGAAGAGAGAAGAAAACTGGTTGAGAAACTGGAATTGAGAAAGAATATGAAATAAGGAAAAATGTTATAAAATTGAAAATGACCTATCAAAATTGAAAACACAAACAATAGAATCAACAAATTACTTAATTAGCAAAGCCTCTAATCCAGTCAGTCACCGAAAGGACATATTTGAGGCACTCTCCCAGTACTTGAAGGAAAATGCAAAAGAGATAAAAACACTGAGAAAGGAGATGATAGTTGAGGGAAGGGGGTAGAAATTCAACACAAGGAAAAGCACTGCCCCCAAAGAAAACACCAGAACAAACAGAACAGTGACAATGACCCTAGAGTGCATGGAAAATAACTTGGCTGAACTTAAGACGTAAGTAAATATTCAGATCAAATGGGTTCGATGTGTATCAGACAAAATTAATATAAGGAGATCAATTCCTCTGGAAGTCCAGAATTTTAATTTCAGAGAAGAATCCTGGAAGACGGGAGAAAACAAAACAAACAAGAACAATAAACAAGTTAGCTAGAAAAAGGAAGAAAACTCAGGACCAGAAGTTAATAGCTCAATCTCTACAGAGGCCCAATTTAGGGGGAAAATTAAAATTTTAAAAAGTTATATCGGGAGACATGTTGTCTTTCACATTTGAAGTCAACAGAAAAATCATGCTCTGATATAAAGCGTCAGAAAGTAAACCAATCAGGTTCTCTTCATGAAGAAAAAATAAAAGCAAAGTTTTTCAGACAACCGTGAGATGTGTGTCCAGTAAAAACACACTCATGGACATGGAAGGTGTGCTCTAAAAGGAGTGTCAGTAGGCACTGAAACATTTCAATATGGGATCGAGTCTACATTGTTATGCTGTAGCTACAACAGAGTTTGCAGACCTGACCAGTGATTCTTGAAGGAAAAGATGTAGGATGTAAATAATAACGTTTAACGGACAAGAAGTGGGGCCTAGATTTCCAAGCAGCAGAAGAGAGGCAGTGGGCGGGGACGACATGGGAATGTCTTTGTCATGCATAGGGAAAGCGGGGGAAGCACCGGTTCCTCCTGATGTGGACGGAGCATGAAGGCTGCTTAGAAAACAAAACAAGAAACCCATCTCACTGCACACTGAGAGTTGCTTATTTTTTATAGGGAAACTTCGGCAGACATAAAAGTAGATGCCTTTCTATTAGAAGAGAAGAAAGGGAGGAGAAGACGTGTGGTAGTCAACAAAATAGCAAAGGAAATAACAAAGAAACTGACGCACAATAAAATGAGTCAATTTGAGTAAGCATGAACCTGTATTTTATGGCAACGGTAATTATTATATAAAATAGCAAAGATTAGGCTATAGTCAGCAATAGTTATCTACTAAAGATACCCAAGAAAGAGCGACTCTGAAAGATTAGAAGGATAAGATTGCCTTAAGATATATAAGCACTACTCTTCCCTTCAAAATGTTGGAATTACAGTAACATAAGATGAAGTAGATTTGTTTTGTTTTGTTTTGTTTTTGAGTTGGTGTCTCACTCTGTCACCCAGACTGGAGTGCAGTGGCCACTCCTGGCCACTGCAGCCTCGACCTGCTGGGCTCCGGCGATCTTTCCGCCTCAGCCTTCCAAGTAACTGGAACTACAGGTGAGTACTACCACGCCCGGTTAATTTTTGATTTGTTGTAGAGATGCCGTCTCGCCAAGTTGCCCAGACGGGTCTCGAACCCATGGGCTCAGGCAATTCACTCACCTCGGCCTCCCAAAACGCTGGGATTACAGGCTGAGCCACGGAGCCCGGCCTAAAGTAGATTTTTAAGAAAAAAAAAAATTAAATGGCTCATGGATGATCTTTCCTTTCATTATTGGTAGGAAGATCCCAAAGGAAAAGGTATCAGGTTTCAACTTTCATTTACCAAATAGCTGAGTGTCTACTCAGCCCAAAGCAAAACCAGTTAAACCTAGAAAGACGAATGGGCTGAAGTGGATGCAGAGTAAGAAAATGAAGCTTGTTTACGTTCTTTAGAGGTAAAGTAAAAAATAAACAACACAAAAACCAAACAGCAGAGGACCCAATGATATAGTCTATTGAATTCATGGAAATTCAATAACTTCAAACAGATAATATATTATTTTTAAATATTTGTGGAACACATAATATTTTATTTACATTGAATCACAAAAAACTCAGAATATTCTAGAAAGCAGATCCATATAGACCATATTCTTTCATCAGAATGTAACAAAACTAACAGCTGAACAGCAATGTCTGTTTAAATTTCCCCAAATGCTTGACGGTGACAAAGAAAAGCAATATGCTTCCACATGACCCTGGGTCAAATAGGGAACTAAAAGTATAATTTAAAAATACTTAGAAATTACAGTAATAAAAACACTATATATTCAAACCTATGGTATTTAGTTAAAGCTATAATCAAGGACAAATCCATGAAACCTATGTTTATTATCTTTAAACAATAAAATAAACAAATTAATTAAATCATTAACTTAAGAAGCTAAGAGCAAAACAAGACAAGCCTAAGGAAAAAAGAAGAAGAAATTATCACAGATGAAAGCAGAAATTAAAAATTTGGTAAACAAAAAGAAATAGAATAAATACATCTTAAAGTAGTTATTTGAAAAAAGCAAACAATAACTAGAACAAAAAGAATACAACGTAGAAACCTCTATTTATTCCAATCAAGGAAATAATAAGAGAAGAGACAAAAATTGGGGATAAGATAGGAGGGGTCGTCCCAGATAGAAAAACATCTGAAAATCTTGATATAATGAGTCGTTCTCATTCATATCAGATATGATTAACTGATGAAACAGAAAACATTCTCAAGAAGAAATTGAAAAACAAATTTAAAGACTCTTACCTATTCAGAGCATTTTAAGTAAAAGCATTTCAAATTTTAAACAACAGATAATTTTCTAACTTTGTTCACTCTTCAACGACATTAAAATATGTTGGGGGGAAAAATTCCAATGCAAATGCTAAAAAAACGCCAACGCCAAACACTGATGAAGCAAACACAAAAGGGGAAAAGACAAAAACAAAAAACAAAAAAAAACAACTCACTGATACAGATGCCAAAATCTGTAATGCCACATTAAATTTATGTCACTGTTTATGAAATAAGGCAAAGAAACTTCTAGAAGATTTTGTCTTAAGAATGCAAAAATAGTTAAATATTAAGGATTCATTCATTTAATTTTCATTATAGCATAGACTAAAAATAGAATTATCATCCCATAGTATCACAAAAGTTTATCAGAAAAAAATACAACCTCTTTTTCTAGTAAAAACACCCAATAGCTAGGACCTCAAAGGAATGAAGTCTTCTTTCTCAAGTTGTATAGAACATTTATCTCAATAAATGATGCCTAATAATAAAACTCTAGGAATATTCACTTTAAAAACAACACAACTATGTTTCCTGTTATGAATATTATTCAACATTGTTCTGCAGTTTATTACCCATGAAATAAGTTCAGGCAAAGAAAAAAAGGTAAGTTATGGAAGAGGGAAAGGACAAAATTATTTTTTATTGACACTATGATTGTCTTTCCAGAAATCTCAAAAACAGGAAAAAAGCAATTGAAAAACTGATAACCTTAATGAAAGATTTCATCTAGGCAACCAATCAGAAACCAAATATTCAAAAATCAATGGGTTTTACGTGTACAAGTAATAATTAACTAGAAGATTTAATTTAGACATTTCACTCATAATGAAATGAATAAATTATCTAGGAATATATTAAATAAGAAATGTTTAAGGTCCACAGGAAGAAAACTACAAAAATTTATTATGGCTTTAAAAGAAGACTTACATCAATGGGGAGAAGCACTATACTTTGATCCAGTTTGTTTTCTGAGACCCTGGATGGCTGTCAGTTTTAAATGGGGCCCCAAATAACATAATCGAGTCCCATTAACGAACACAGATGCAAAAATCCTAAGCTAAACAATATCAAATCAAGTCCAGTCGCATCTAAAAAAGTAACCCATCTAGAGCAAATAGAGTTTGTTCCAAGGATGCAAAGATTAATCAACTTCAGGACAGCAAACTTGCCTGTTTTATTCTTGTTTTATACTCTGCATTTATCATAGTTCTTGGCATACAATAGACGCTCAATAAAGATGTGTTGACTGAACAAATATTATGTATCTTGTAATTTTTTTGCCATGTTAACAGACTAAAAGTGAAAATCTACATCTTACCTTAACTGAGCCAGAAAAGTACTTAATAAAAATTCAATATCCACCGTTTATCAACTCCAAGAAAGCTAGAAATAGAATGGATACTTAGTAACGGAACGTCAGATTAAGGAGCAAGGAAAGCGTGCTTACTATCACCTAGACTCGTTAAAACTTTCTGGAAGTTTTAATCAATATAACAACAAAGAAAAAATAAATAAGAACTGTGAACTCCAGGGAACAAAGAGACAAAATAGTCATAATTGCCAAATGAAACCATCTTATGCTCAGAAAAATCAAAGAGGATCCATTGACAACAGATAATGCTATGGAATGAATAGTGTACCCTATTCATATATTGAAACCTTAATTCCCAGTGTGACAGTATTTGAAGATGGAGTCTTCGGGAGGGAATGAGTCACGAGAGTAGAGCCCTCCTTATGACATGCGTGCCCTTGTGGGAGACGAGAAGGTTCTTGCTTCACCCGTCTCTCCTTGTGTGAGGGAACAGCAAGACGGTGGCTGTTCACAAGCCAGGAAGTGGGACCTCACCAGAAATGGACCGTGCCGGTACCTGAGCTCAAACTTCCAGCCTCCAGAACTGTAAAACATAAAGGTAAATTGTTTAAGCCAGCCAAGCTGGGATATTTGGTTACAGCAGCCCAAGCAATCTAAGACAGAAAAATAGAGATTGGCTCCAAGATTTGTGTCCTAGAAATAACTAAAGAAACTTTCATGATTGTCTCATTCACAATCTTAACAAAACAATTTGATTCTAAGGGATGGCATGAGAGAAATATACTAGACTTTGATGAAAGCAATATTATAAAACTTATGAAAATCCTGAATCAGTGAAGAGGAGACCCTGGATTGTAAAGATATGCCTTCCCTTTAACTCAGTGATAAATTCAATTAAATCTTAATTAAAAATTCTGTAGAAACTCAGCAACTCACTTTCAAACTTTGGAAGAGAAAATAAAAGAAAAACCAGGATATTTTTTGAAAAAGCCAACGAGAGGGAACTTACTCTGCCAACTATGAAGACAAAGTATAATCTATAGTTACTAATAGAGGGTGACATTGGCAGGAACTGAGAATCAGGGAGGGGGCCAAAAAGAAAAGGAAGTCCAGATGCCTGCCACAGGTGACTTGCTAAGATAAGGCTCCACGTGCATTACTAAATTGGGAAGTTTTGCAAATGTAAAAATACAGTATTTCTTTTTTTAAATTGTTGTATTGTTATTTTTATTGGGGTTTTTTTCTGAATATGTTCGTTTTTAATATTATTATTTTATTATAAAGATGTGGGGTACAATTCAGGGTTAGGTATACAAACATTGATTATGCAGGTACCCTTGTTGGTGAGGTATGCCCCTTCCTCCCCTAGCAATTTCCCTCAACTGCCAGTCCCACCCCCTTCCCATGACAGTTTCCCATTACTACCAAACACTTTCTTATAGTATTATAATAACATACAGTACTTCAACAATAATTTCACATAAGGTTATATAAGAAACCACCCCAAAACTGTGGTCTGCACGTCCTCACAACATGGCAAACTCCTGCCTCCCCCATAACAGTTCAGGGCTTGAAAGATGAGCGTTCCACATGAATGGGGTAGAACCTGAATGACCCTCTCCTATGACTGTTAACCTCTAAAGCCAACAGACTCACTGCCATACTTCAGTGGTCAGTTCGCCACTACAATTGGTCCAGATTCAAGAGGAATACATATAGACCTCATCTCTCGTTAAGAGGAACATCAAGGTATTTTGAATCGCCATACTCTGCACTCCTGGGAACACCTTTGGGTGGGAGACATCCCCTGGCTTGAATGCCATCTTCGTCACTTACTGTTTCGACTTGTGAGTGTCTATTAAATGAGCACATGTAAGGTACTTGCAGATACCAAATTAAATGTTTATAAGTTAACTTCATTGCTTTAGCTAAAAATGAAGGGGTTGTTTGAATAATCATCAACCTTTCCGGACCCACAATGAGTACATCAAGGACTGCTGTGCTACAGACCAGGAAATTTCAAGAAGCAAAAGGACCAGGCACAGTGGCTCAAGCCTGTAATCCCAGCACTTTGGGAGGTCGAGGCAAGAGGACTGCCTGAGCCCAGGGGTTTGAGACTAGCCTGGGCAACTTGGCGAGACCTCGTCCCTACAACAAATCAAAAAATTAGCCGGGTGTGGTAGCGTGTGCCTGAAGTTCTAGCTACTTGGAAGACTGAGGTGGAAGGATCGCCTGAGCCCAGCAGGTCGAGGCTGCGGTTGCCATGAACGTGCCACTGCACTCCAGCCTGTGTAACAGAGTGAGACTCTGACTCAAAAAAAAGAAAAGAAAAGAAAAGAAAAGAAATAAACAGTAGGCAAATTCCTATGATGTGTTAGTATAGCGTGACAATAAAATTCCTGGGTCTCCTTTACCTTCTTAGAAAGCACAAAAATGTGAATGTGTCTGCACAAAGAATTCTCCACAGTATTCCTTCTTGAATGGGCAACATCTAGTCTCCTGCTTTGAGGGCAGCTTGATTTCAAGCAAAAATAAAAAAAGTGTCGGCCTAAGTTGAATATGTATGCCCCCTTCTCTTCCTCATCCTTGGCATTATCACATATTTCTAGAAAATTCAACATTTACATAGAAACCCCTCCCAGGATTCACCACACAGCTTTCCTTGCTCAGGCTTAGATGGCGAGCGAGGGCTCATAAAATGCATATCACATCATTATATTATGTTTAAACATTTTTATTTCTCCTGAGAATTTAAAATATACAAACATGTGACTCTGTGAGGAAATGTTCCAAAAAAGATTATAAATACAGCTATAAATGTCAAAGTTCCTAAAACATTTCACTGGCTCTATCTTCAGAAGAAAGTGTTTACACAGAGCGTGCACGCCAGCATGTTTTATTATTGTTATTGTGGGCATTAAATGTTACAAATGCAATCTGTTTGACATACACATAAACGATGGTCTCTGCACGCCTTTAAGAATCACCTCTAACGCTGCCACGCTGATCAGGAAGAACAATTCAGTAAGGCGTGGGCAAAGGCTCTCTGTGGCAAGCAGGACATTGCCCTTCCTGGGGAACATTTAGAGATTCACTTCCAGCTTTTATCTTAATGAATGTTTAATTTCCAAACTTCGCTCATTTAACTCGTTGATTTTCTGGAAGGTGTTATAGTCACTGGTTAATCATCACTTGCTTTCTTGTTTGACCTACTCAGGACAATCAAGATTTCTTCTCTTTTTTTTTTTTTAAATTTTTATTATAAAGATGTGGGGTATATAAACATTGATCATGCAGGTACCCTTGTTGATGTCTTCTCTTTCCTTAAGGAAAAAAAGATAGGGGAAGAGGAAAGAAGGATGGAAGGAAGGAAGGGAAGGAAGGAGAGAAGGAAGGAAAAAAGGAAGGAAGGAAGGAAGGAAGGAAGAAAAGCATACGGAAGGAGAGAGCAGGAGAGACAGGAGAGTGCTTTCTAGTATAGACTTGTGGTGTCTGCATCTACACACTGGCTCCTCTTAACCCTTTAGTAGATCAGCAGTAAATTATATCTGTCAGGCCCACCCTGCTTTTAAAGGAAGCTCTCCACGCTGAGCTCTGGCTGCCTTCCCTGTTTGGTTTAAAGAGAATCCCTTCCCCTAACGTGCCCCCAGAGCCAATATCTCTAGAGCTGCCCTGTCCGGTGGAAATACTACGTGAGCCACAAATGCAAGCCACATCGGTAATTTTATATTTTCCAGCAGCCGTGTTAAGAAAAGTAAAAGGAAGCAGATGACATGAATCGTGATAACATATTTTATGTAACCCAGTGTATTCAAAATGTGATCAATATGTCATTGATAGAAAAATGTGTACATCATTTTGGAATACCAGCTTCTCAAAACCGGCCACACTTCCCTTAGAGTCTGACCTCCTTATTACTCCCTGTTCATTGTTAAAATGAGCCTCCCTTAACTTGGACCAGCCTGAGCTGGGCTCTGCTTCCGAAAACCAAGCAAAGCTGAACACAGTGCCAAGTGGCGTCTTGACCACACTGTCGTTTTGACTTATTTCCAGTCTTTGCCGAAGTTACTCGGTAAGACACCGGACCGTTTCTATTCAGCCACTGCGGTTGGAGATGTTTGGGATTATTTGTGCTTTGGGGGATGATCGGACTTAAGTTTATTTTTCCTATGATGTACCCTTTCTATCTGATGTCACGTTTTGTTTGCAGAAGTACTGGCACAATGTGCAGAAGTACAGGCAATTCAGAGTTCCTCTTAACAATGCCCTTTGAGACTATTATGAAAGTTGTTAGCATTAAGCTGCCCTAGCGAGGGGCTGTCTTTGATACATAATTTCATTAATTTAAATCCAAGTAAAGATCAAATTTTCCAATTCATCTAAGCCATTTATTAGCCTTAGCCTTCTTGGTGATTAACTTTGATGACAATAGCATTTCACACAATGTATGAACATAAAACTCTGCTTCTTACATTACAGTGGGATTGTCTTTTGGTAAACATTTTACTTGGGAACAGTTTAGAAGAACCATGAGTCTACAAGTTAATAAGCCAAGCCTCAGTTTACCTAGTAATTAGATGGAAGAATTTCTTGACTGTAAAATGTGCTGAAAACAATGGATGTGTATGTTTATGAGTAGTATACATATGCCGTAGACAGAAGTATTTTGACTGTTTTAAAAACTATTCTAATGACTTCGGTCATATTTTAAGAGTAGTTACAATTGCTTGGCATAAATGAATACTTCTTGCTCTTTTTAGAATTTACTCTAATTGTACTTATGTCCTCATCTCTGATCTTGTATGTCCAACAGGGTGAAGACTAGAATGTCAAGTGCAAAATGTGAGCATCCAAATTCTCGGTAATCAAGATAAATCATATTTTAATGCAATATTTTTTAAAAAATAAAAATTAATGCAAAAGTTTGTGATGGAAAAACATTGGAATTTTAAATAAAGACAAGGTCAGAGATTACAGTGGGCAGAGGACCCTGTCCCAGGACCACCAATAAGATTTAGATTTTTAGACCAGGCGCTCACTCCTGTAATCCCAACACTTTGGAAAGCCAAGATAGGAAGATTACTTGAGCCCAGGAGTTCGAGACCAGCCTAGGAAGGACAGCAAGATCTTGTCTCTACAAAAAAGAAAAAAAAATAGCCTGGTGTGGTGGTACACACCTGTAGTCCCAGCAATTTGAGAGGCTGAAGTGGAAAAAGTGCCTGAGTCTAGAAGGTCAAGGCTGTGGTAAATTGTGATCGTGCCACTGCATTCCAGCCTGGGCAACAGAGTGAGACCTTGTCTCAAGAAAAACAAGAAGAAGAAAAAAAGTAGATCATCAAACCAGATTGCTGTAGTTTGCATATAATTTCAGACGTATCCACCATACACAGAATTCAATCAGTTTCAAGCTTTTAAGTAATCAAGGGTTCTAATATCTTTTATATATCATTGTTTTCTCAGTCTTCACACTTTGGGGTTCTCCCCAAATATTATATTAAGAAATTCAAATGTGTTTCACTCTTTAGATCAAAATTAAAGAAGTATTCTGTTGATGCTGCATGATTCTGAATAACTGTGAAACCTACTTTTAGGCAGAGTATAAATAACATGCTTGAGAATAGAAATCTATGAATAGTTCTTTGAGTGAAAGAACGGTGTAGCCAATTTCACTCCATTGAGGTAACACTAGACAAGATGAGCTTGTTTTACTTCATACAAAGGAATGACCAAATTAAGCATGAGAAAATGTGACAAGATTTTCAATTATGGTTTTTTTTTTTTTTAAACCAACTTGGAGTTTTACTCTTCCATGCTGCTAGAAATAGAGTTCTCAAAAGAGCCACCCTTGCTTTCTTTCATGAGCCTTGAGAAAATCATTTGGTCTAGATTTAACTTTATTTGGGGTCTTCTGATTTCTTGGGACCTTTTTGTCATTGTTTTAGATCATTGCTCAGGTCAAATGGGAAGACGGAAGTAGTAGGTGGACTAAAGTCCAAGCCAGTGCTTCCCAAACTTTATCATCCCTAGGGATCTTATTAAAATGCAGATTCTGGGGTGGGGCCCCAGAGTCTGCACTTCTAACAAGTTCCCAAATGATGCCCAAGTTGCTTTCCCATGGGCTGCACTTCGAGTAGTAAGGATCTATGCTACTTATGAGTTTTTGTTGTTATTGCTTTGGGGATTAAATGCTTAAAGAATTACTCTATCTGGGAAAATAATTCCTCTCTATAATAATAGGTCCTTGAGAATAGAAACTTCGTCTTGTCTGCTGTTATATCCCTAGTTGCAAGAACGCTGCCGGGCATACCGAAGGCACCTAGATGTTATTGATTGTTATCAAAAGAATGGACAAGTGAAATTTGGGGCTAATTTTAGAACAGAAATTCTTAAGTGTTTTGAGTGGATCCTATCTCCTTTGGCAGTCCAGTAAAGTCTATGGACCTCTTCTCAAGATAACATTTTAAAATGCGTAAATAAAATGTATAGAGATTACAAAAGAAATCACTTCTATGGAATTATGGAGATCAAAATATATAAAAGTCAAACGTGTGATGCAATCATGTATGTGCTTTTAAAAAACAAAATCTAGCAGTGGATCTAATAATTACTGTAATTTTGAAGAAGTGAAGAGTATAAACAATGTTTTTAGATATCTACAACTGTAATTTGATAGGAAAATATCTGTCATTTCTTTTGTTGATAAAGGGACAGATACTGCTAACAGCATCATAGGTTGTTGCTTATATTCCTAATTGAAGGATAGGCTAAATTTCAGGTGGAAGTGAGTGAAAATAATGGTGTAATTGTTTCCATGTTCAAGTTCACAGACGCTCTGAATTTCATCCTTGCCTCCCTGAGGTCTGTGAACCCCAGTTTAAGATTCTGATTTTAGATAGTTCACAAGTTGTGTTTCTTAAGCTTTTCCACTGTTGGTTGGAAATTGTTTCGTGAAAAGAAAAAACTGTACACTAATACTGATGACTACTTTATTTTATTCAATAGAGTGTCTAATACTCAACACAGTAGTCCATATTTTTTAAACACAGTACTTTAGCTTGCAAAAATCTGAAAGATTTTTCCAGCAATTATTTTCCTCCTTCCCATTCATGTCTACAACAGTGACAAAAATATATATATATAATGGATACCTTTATTCACTGAATAAACAACTCACAAATGCAACTTTGGAAAGTGCATTCCGATGAAACAGATCCATAAACCTGGTAAGCACACAGGACCCCATCAGGAATATTTGAACTAAATCTTCATTTGTTGTTCACCAACTCCTCATGTGGCCTTCTCAGTGAATTATGTCCTGCCTCATTGACAAGAAAGGTAACAGACTACACATTGGAGAGGCGGAAGAGGGCTTGTGGGATTGTTTTATAGAGCAATTTCACAGGTGTTAACAACAGAGCTGGGCGGAGGCGTTTCAACCAAGAGGAGGTAACTCTGAGACCGGAGTTACTCAAACACCTGTTGGCTGGTTGTACCCTCCCTCAATCTGTTTCCTTGGCAATAGTCTTATAGGGCCGCCTTCTTGGTCTTTTCCTTCAGAGGTCAAAAAAGTGAGGGAGGGGGGAAAAGAAGGAAAGAACGAAGGAGCCCACAAAAATTCCAATCTGGTCTCGTGCCAATGGCTGCCTAATCCCTGGAGGCGGGGAGGGGGTCTCAAACTCAGAGCCTCCGGGCTGGACTTTGGAGAAAAAGGAATTGCCTTTGGCTCATATGCCATTCATAACAGTGGAATCTGAATGCCCTGAGGCAGCAGTGGGCCCTAAATGTTTAATGACCAAATCTCTGGGGGTAGAGGAGGAGTGGATGTCCTGATTCGTCCTGATTCGGGGCGCTTGCCAATTGCTGTGGTGTCAGTGGTCGATTCCAAGCTACCAAGATGTGGATACGAGACTTGGGAAGAGATGTGCACAAGCAGCCCCCGACACCTTCACCAGGGCATCCTCGTGGCTCCCACCTCTTCACAGTGTCCTCTGCCCTGCCCGCTTCCCCTCCTAAACCCCCTCCCAGGTCCCAGGGGGCCATGGAATCCGTGGCTTCTGCCTAGAGCTTTTCTGGGTGCCTGACGATGGCCACAAATCTAGAGTGAGGAGCGTGCTGGCTATTTTGAGGTGTGACCAGAGATGTACACTCATTGTGAAGGAAGCAGGGGGATTTGGCTGGAAAAAGCCAGGATTGCGCCTGGGATGCAGCAGCTCAGGACTGTGGCTTGGATGTCCCTGGGTTGACTCTTTCCTGTCTCTGTCTCCATCTGTCAAAAACAGCTGGGAGGTCACAGCTAAATGAAAGGTGGAAAATAGTTTGAAAGAGAAATGGGGCCACTCAGAAAAAAAAAATTACTATTATTCCCCCCCCTTAGCTTCCCCACTCTACTAAATGAGACATGCTGCAAGGATTGGTTACTATTTCTGTCTTTTCACACTTCTCTTGCTAATGTTCAGTGGGCTTCTGAGATCTGATATAAATGTGCAGGCGATGTGGAAACTGATTGAGAGGCAGATTTATATTAAAAATTACATACGTATATTTTACCACTGGTTTTAATGATGCAATTTGGGTGATGATCAGTTGCCTAAAAATGAAATAAAGACTTAAGAAGCTATCACTTAAAAATCATATCAGGTGTCTTTTTGCTTCACGTTTAAACCGGAGTACAAAACCTATTCTCGCCGGCGGTGATGCTTTAGGAGAGAAATTCAAGATTTCACCCAGAGCTTCCAAACCAGTGGGTCAGATGTAAGTCCTCCTGAGTTACCAAAGAGCAGGCACTCACCCGCCCTCCCCAACATCCACCCCCACTCCTGTCTGATTTATAGAGCCACTTTCTTAGGGGGGAGGATAAGGCCAGCTGCGGTGCCTTCCACGGCCACTGCACTCCTCCCGTCTCAGCCCCCAGAACAGTGACTATCAACACCCAGGGACGTCAGTAGAGCGCTCCTAGCAGGACATCTGGGGACGCTGGCTAAGTTCATGGCTGGCCCTCATATGCTCCTTGAGTCCACCTTCTGGCTTCAGCGGTGACCTCCCGCCCTGCTGCCCACCAGAGGGACCAGAGAGGAGTAAGACGCAGCAAAAAGACGTGAGCACTCATTAAAAGAGCACTTTGCAGGGCTTTGGGAAATTGCGAGATCGGCAGTAACCTCCGTTTAATAGATCGTAGAAATTCCAGAAGCCACTTCACGAGATGCACACGATCTCATTTAATTCCTCCCTCAGATGGTCAAGTCAGCCTGGATTTGGGGAAAGACAGACTGTTACGAACAATTAGACCAAAAAAAAAAAAAATAGTCACAGTGACAAGTGAAATTCTATCACACTGTTCCAGGCTTGGCGCCACCCTCCATGTCATGGCTGCCCTGCCGGCTAACTCCTTCCCATCCTCTAAGGCGCAACACAGACACTATAGCTTCCAGAACCTTCCATGCTAGCCTCCCCACTGGCACCCACATGGTGCACTCCTCTGTTCCTACACGTCTCTGTCTCTGCTGTTGCCACAATATATTGCCCACCTATGCATCCCTTGAGTATGGAGACTGCAACGTGTCCACCTCTGTGGCCCTGTTCTATTTTTTGCCTTGTGCATCGGACACGTCCCCCCAAAAAAGTTTTTGGAATGAATAAATACTGAAGGGGTAGAATAAATGAGAAGAAACTGGATGGGGTTTATGGAAGAAAGGGTAAAGTTTTAGGCAGAATTTTAAAGACTGCAGTGTCTGGAGTAAGAAGATGCATTTCCATGTTTGGGGAAATAAACGAGACAACTATGTGGAGGGTGGCGTTTCATTTTATTGAGCCAGAAGGTCTGACTTTCAGAAGAACAGGAAATAAATGGGCCAAGCAACAGAGAAGACAACTGGAGACACCTGATGTCTGAAGCCACGGTGCGCAGGACGTGGGTCACAACAAGGACCCGGTGACACCATGCTGTGCTGGGATGCGCCCTAGTCCTGGAAGCCCAAGTGTGGGCAACGTCATCCTGCAAACCCACAGCTCCCAGGAGAGCCAGGGCCACACGAAAAAGGAAGGGAGCAATCCTCCAGTTGCAGGTTTCACCCGGGGCTGCCTCGTTCGGTGGCGCTTCCGACGGCAAAAATGCACCAGCTCCAGGGGTCCACGTTTCTTCGTCCCTTGGGAAAGAAAGAGCATTCCGCTTCACATAAGTCTGTTCCCAGTTTTATGAAACCCTCAGTGGCACCAGCAAACCTTCCTGTTTGCGCTTTTTGTTAAATTTTATCTTTCATGAAAGTCGTGTGTAGGTCCTTCAGCTGGTGGGCAGAACAGCTGGAAAGCTCAGAAAATCCCTTATGTCTTAGAGTTTTTGTTTTCACATGGAACACTTTAGAGAAGGGTGACGGCATTTTCTCCTACGCACACACTCACACACACACTCACACACATATTCCCTTCTTGTGTCTTTCACAGCAGGCCTGCAATGTCATTTTTTATTTTTTTATCTTTTTTTTTTTTTGTAGAGACGAGGTCTTGCTATGGTCGCCCAGGCTGATCTCGAACTCTTGAGTTCAAACAATCCTCCCATGTCGGTCTTCCAAAGTGCTGAAATTACAGGCTACTGCACCCAGCTGTACGAGGAGGGACCCCCCCCCCCCCAAATCTGGAATTATCTTTTGGAGGGTGGGCCCCTTGTAGTACAGGCTTTCCCTGATAGGCGAGTGTTCTAGGACCCCTTCAGCATCAGTGTACCAGCTAGTGTTGTTGGGAGAGGCAGTGTTTGTCTTCGGTGATTTTTTTTTTTTTTTTGAGATTCTTTCAGCGCATTCGCCCATTTCATGATGGGTGATTTACAAGTGCATCTGCCCACACCATGCTGAGTTTTCAGCAGTTTTTGACCAAAAACAGCATGACCTCCACGCCTCAACCTCCTTATTCATCCGATCTTGTCCTGAGTGAGTTTTTTCTTCCCCTAGATGAAAAAAATCCTCAAAAGGAAACTTTCTTCCGATGTGGAAGGAGTGAAACAAAAAACGGCAGAAGCACTACAAGGCATCAAAATGGACGCGTTCAAAAATTGTTCTGAGCAGTGGAAAAAGTGTTTCGATAGGGGTATTGCATCAGACAGAAAGTCCTTTGAAGGTGACTGGGGTTGAAACACGTAAGAATAAATACACAAGTTTTTACAAATAAATTCCAGTTTTGGGGGGTCCCCCTCGTGTTTTTTAAAAACCTTCACCTTTCATGGATGTTGTGCTGTGCTGATGAAGAAGACCCCAAGGAGACCCCTCTGACACCAGAAGCAGTTAGCCGAAACCAGCATGCTTCCTCTCCCATCCCTCCTGGACCCACTAGCGATGCCTGCCCCTTTCTAGTTAATTTATTATCTTAAGGAATTTGCTATTTTTTCCCTAAGGGAAGGGGGAGGAAAAACCCTCACTCTTCAAGATGTTACTTTGTTTACTCCAGTTAATTATTTAAGAGGATTCTTCAAGCCCTCATCACTCAACCTTTACAATTCCACCCAGAAACAAAGCTAATTCAGAAGGCTGAGTATCTTTATGCAAATTGAGATTTTTCCATGCTGAAAAGGGCACCCGCCGGCTCCAGCCCAGTGAGGGATGGACACTGGGGCACAGGGGGGCCGGGTCACTCGTGAGGAGGGGGATTTGGGCCACAAACGTGGCGCCATCTGATAAGCACGAATGTGTAAACAAATATTAATAACAGCATTAATTTATTGCTTCTGCAGATTATTTCTAATACAGACTTGCTGACTTGTACATGTATAATACATAAACACATCCATAAAAGTTTAATGCCTTCTGAGTAGTACATTCACCCACCACACCGCCTGTTGACACATTTTTCACTCTTCTTAGCTCGGCTTCCTGAAGGGGTCAGCATGATGTCAGGGTGGCAGAATCAGAAATGACATGGGAGGAACAGCCAGGGAATTAACTTCTCAAAAGTTTTGGGTCAGATGTTTGGGTTGACACCCAGTAAAATGTGGGGTGATCACAGACGTGGCTTTAGTTTATTTTGAAACCTGGATCTCGGATGGCCAACTAGAGCAGCAGAAGAAGCTGTCCACACCCCAAGGGCAAATTACACCGAATTCAAAAAGCCATTATTTGATGGGCATGGTGGCTCATGCTGGCAATCCCAGCACTTTTGGGGGCTGAGGTGGGAGAACCGCTTGAGCCCAGGAGATCGAGACCAGCCTGGGCAACATAGAGAGACCTCGTTTCTACAAATTTTTTTTTTAAAAAATAGCCAGGTGTGGTGGTGTGCACCTGTAGTCCCAGCTACTCAGGAGGTTGAGGTGGGCGGATCACCTTAGTTCAGGAGGTCAAGGTTCCTGTGTGCTGTGATTAGACCACTGCACTCCAGCGTGTGCCCCCACGCCTGGCTCATTTCTTTTGGATTTATTGTAGAGATGAGGTCTTGCCAAATTGCCCAGGCTGGTCTCAAATCCCTAGGCTCAGGCAATTCTCTCGCCTCCGCCTCCCAAAGTGCTGGGATGACAGGCTTGAGCCACCGCGCCCAGCCTGAGTACAGTGTATCTTAAAGAAGAACTTTCACTTGCACATTTCTTTCAAAATTAACACTTGACAAAGAAAGGGAGTTGAACAGAGGGTGAGCGATGATTTTTTGCAGCATCTGAGCCCTGAAGTTTTGGGCACACACGATCCCTGCCTCTCTCTGTCCGAGCCGTTAAGGCAAGATCTCGCCCTTACCTGGCTCGCAGACTTCTGAGTAGAATATGCACTCAGTTCCTTGTAGGACTGACAAAACACAACAGAAGAATGTTCCAAATCATTTCTTCACCATTTGATGATTGAAAGCCAGCCCCAGTCACAGTGTGTTTGGATTTTCGCTTTTTAAAAAGGGCATTTGAATACGTGCTGCTTTTTCTGGGAGTCAGTTGCAGAAATCGAAGTTGGAACCAGCTGACTCCATCAGCCATCCACCCCCAAACAGGCTCTGAAATTTCTGTTCCTCTCTGGATAGTGGATGTTCGGTCATTTTGCCGCACTCAGCCCGGCTCTAATAACAACTCTATTATGGCCCTGTGGCCTTTTTCCGAACATTTATTTTCAGGTCTGCCATGTGTTGGCATCCATAACAGCCGGGCTGACTATCACTTTGTGGCTCCAAAGGCGTCAGCAGTGAGAGAGATCTGGACCCTTGCAAAGTGTGATGGAGTTGGCTGGATTTCATGTGACAAGCTTGGATGATGGTCCTTTGTCCAGCGGGCAGACAGAGAGGCCTGACGCATGCCCTGTTTGCGAAGAACATGCAAAGGACGATTGACAGCAACTTTTTGGATTAAGGCTCAACTTGTTTTCCATCTGAGAGTTCCATCGATAGGTAGTCAACCTGCTTTACTCAGAATTTTCTTGGGACTAATGTCTGCAAAGGAACTGATTGCTTAAGTGAAGTTGGATCCAACTTGTAGCTGAAACTAACATTTGGATCACACTTTAGCAATACCTCTTCTTTTGAATCAATTATGATCAAATTTCCCCAGAATCTAGGTCTAATATTCCTTTATGGAGATTTTAGAATCGCTTGCTTAGGGAAGTGAATATCCATTACCTGTATCTATCAGTGATTAGCAAATCAATAGAATTGCCTCTTCTCTTTTTACCTAATATCTATTGTCTAATAATTGCACTTTTATCACATTGAGTTGAGTTTTTTACACATCGAAAGAATATGTAACAAATCTCTAAAACATTGGCCTTGGAGAAAAAGAATTATAATTGATCACTTTTCCTAAATTACCTGTTTCAATATTTGAATAGCTAATGAGAAGAGCAACCATCTTTAAATAACATATTATTAGATCGAGACTATAGAGAGAAACTGATATACTAACTTATTGACCACCGATGCAGAACTATTATCAGGAAAGCAACACATATTTGCATGATTTAAACTCTCCAAAATACACCGTGTGGGGCAATTCATGTAGACAATTGCCCACCTGACACCTCCACTTAGACCTTTCAAGCGGGCTGTGTTCATACCAGAATTTGTGAATGCCGTATCACTCCAAAACCTACTCAGTCTTCAGCTCCCCATTTCTTAAATGGCATCGTCTTCACTGATCAGCTTAGGCTACAGCATGGGCATCATCCTCGGTCCTCTTCTTGCCGTACTCCCAGTGAAGAGATGGGGAGGCGGAAAGTGAAGTCAGCATCCCCAATCTGAACACACCTCAAGACTCCGACTCCTTTCACCCTCGGCCAAGCCACCATCACCTCACAGCTGCCGAGTCCCTCCTCTCTGCCGTTGGCACGGTGGGACCTTCCTCTGCACAGTGGCAGGAGTGGCAGTTTTCCCATAACGAGCGTCAGATTGCTTCCCTGCTCAAAACCCCCAAAGGTTTCCTCCCGAGTTTGCACCCACCGGATCCCGCAAGATGCCCTCCTGCCTACGCCCGTGATCTGTCGCTCCTCTCCCCATTGACTGCTCCACCCAGTCTCGCCTTCTTGTTCTTCAGACCTACTGAGATGAGTCCCACCTCAGGGCTGTCACACGTAATGCTCCTCTGGGCTGGAATGTTCTAGCTCTGTCTTCCTGCCTGGCTTACTCCACTTGATCAGGCTTCTGTTGAAGTGTGCTTTCCTCAGGGAGCCCTTCCGTGGCAACCTTTCCAAACTGTAGCCCCTGCATTTCCACACTGGCTCATTTCACCTCCTTCATTTCCCTTACAGCACGTGCATAGTCAGGGTTCTCCAGAGATGCAGACCCAATGGGATCCATCCATACACGAATATATGGATTTATTTTAGGGAATTGGCTTATAGAATCGAGGGGATTGTCAAGTTTGTAGTTTTTGGGGCAGGCCAGTGGGCTGCAAACTCAGGCAGGATTTCTAGGTTATAGTCTCGAGACAGAATTCCTTTTTCTCTGGAGAAACCTCCGTTTTTGTTCTTAACACCTTTAATTGATTGAAGGAAACCCACCCACAGTATGGGGTGCAATCTCCTTTATCTGAAAGCAGCCGATTGAAGATGTGAATCACATTTACAAAATCCCTTCATAGCAACATCTAGACAAGTGTTTGACCAAACAGCTGGGTGCTACTGCCTAGCCAAATTGTCACATAAAATCTAACCGTCACTCTGTGCCATTATACAGGCGTTGATTTGCTTGTTTACGATAAGCCTCCTTCACTAGAAAGCAGGGGCCGTGAGCAAGAACACGGGTTCAGCACCACATTCCTGCGCCTGTAATCATACTTGGCACACAGTCAGCATCAGATAAATTAATAACCGGTCCTTCTTTCTTGCCTCACATGAAGCAACCTCTCTAGACCAAAAGGACATGGACAGTATTTTGATACAGCAGCCATTCAAGAAAGCGATAGTAACTACAGAGGAGTTGCAGAAAATAGTCCTTCTGATGTGCTAGCCTGCACTTGTTAAAGTTCTTGGGGTGAACAGGACACCCGATAACAGAGTCTCGATTCTGGGACAGGAAATGCTGACCAATTGATGACAGAGAGCAAGCCAATTTCACCCAACCCACGCACAGTTCTAATAGCGAGTGTTTAATTTGCATGGAAAGAGAAGAAAACTCACGTTGGAAAGTTATTTTGGTGTTTTGAAAAATAGTAATCAAGTCCTATAGCAAATTATCATTCAGTATGTAAATATAGCACATCCAGATAACTACTTCAAAGTTTTGACTTTATTTTAACTTGAGTTTTGGGGATGGATTTTATAGTTTTGACGAAGCAGTTTTAAGAACTTCATGAGATTTTTTTTTTCCTAGTTAATTTGATAGAGTGGGAGGAGATGAAAGTGACAAATACCAAGGGGCTCTGGAGTTTTAGGCCAAGCACCTGGCAGATTGTAAAACAGAATATACTCTGGAGACGGAGTCAGATGGGTTGGAGACAACACGTTTTTCAAATTACGATATGGGTTTGCCAAGGCAAGATTAAGAATGTCAGGCTCCCCAGACAGCAGAAAGGCATCAGTTCATAGTTATCAACATGTTTTGCAATAATGGACCCTACAGTTCTTCCGGACTTTGAGATTTAAATATGTGACTGATGTCTTGGACTTGGACAATCTCATGGATATCTTTTTAACTTAGTCATGTGAGATTGATGAATTTCAATATCCCACCATATTTAGCATTGTATCTTCGATCCTAACTGTTGACAAAGGTCTTTTTTCACATTTGTCATCCTATTTGAGCCTTATGACAACTCTTTGAGATAAGCAGGATACCAGTATTATCCCTGTTTCACCAAAGGGGAAACAGAGGCTCTGGACAAGTTTCCCAATACAAGTCACAAAGCTAGGAAGTGATGGCATTAGGATTCTATCTCCCTGGTAGGGAGGGGCCTTTCAAACCCCACTGTTCAGGCTTCTTTTTAGTGAGGGCCAAGGTTATCAAGGTATAAACGTTTGGCTGTTTAGGACTACATGATAGATGAGCTGGTCATTATTCACTGGGTTGTTGGGTAGTTTTCCAATGACAAATGCAAGTGTTTTCTTGGGACACACACGTTTCTTTGCCTAAGCCTTGTAGCCTTTGAGGAGACGCTGTCTTCTAAGAGATCATGGGAGCCGGTTGTCTTTTGTGTCACAAACTTTTCTACATTAATGATGATCTCGTGTGATAGGACTGCTTCTCTGTTTCACTTAGAATCACAGGGAAATATTTTCCCCAAGAGTAATAGTTTCTCCAGTGATCGGCTCATTTTTTTTTTCTTTTAAAGACTGTTTTCATCAGAATTTCTTGTGTTTTGTTTTTGTTTGATTGTTTGTGTTGGGCTCTTTCTTCCTTCAATTTTGTACAAACAGCCCTGACACTTATTTTCACATCAAATGCTTCAAGGAATAAATTTTACCCCATATTCATAACAGTTCTGCTCATGCTAAAGGGTTGCTATTTTCTTTTCCTGAGTTGTCTTTCTGATTATGGAGAGTACACCAATTTTTTAAAGGGTATTATAAATTTAGACACAATATTTGGTATACATCTTGTTTGATGTGAATTAAAACAGCTCTGAATTTGGCAAAAATTGAAACAATTAATAACATGAAGCACTGGCAAAATTGGAGGAAAAAAAAAAAAGCAGAAAAGCCCCTTGACTGGTGGTAGACAATGCATTAGTGAAACCTTTTTGGAAATAGTTTGGTAATAATGATATCAAAGATTTTTAAAACTTGCATATCGCTTGACATTCCAATTCCATGTTTAGAAATTTATTTACAATATTCAAAGATGCATGCAAGGTCTTAGTTACATGGCTACTCAATGAACATTGTTAGAAAAGTAACCATTTGGAATTAACCTAAATAGCCAATGATAGGAGAAATACATTCTGGAACCTTCCAATGCCACATTATTGTGCACCCATCCATTTAAGAAAGAAATCGAAGAAGACAACACATTATAACATCAAAAGATGTTCGAGATATATTTTAAAATTGAAAATCCAATTAAAAACAATATTGGTTAGGATCCCACTTTTAAAAAAGAAGCATGAATAGAAAGAAACCCTGGAAAAGTATCTGCAAAAATATTAATAGCTGATGCCCCTGGAATCTAAGCTTATGGATGATAATTTATTTGTATTTTTCTTATCTGTAGTTTCCAAACTTTTTGTCTTCAGCTGGTATTACTTCTGTAAAAAGAAAAAGTAGAAATTGTTAAAAATCACAGACATTTGAATTAGTAGGCCCTAACCGCTTATAAAGTGATTTGTTCTGGATGATTTTATGTATTCTTAACAGACATTTTGCCTTCCAGGACATCTCACACGCTGTCTTGAAGGTAAAATTTTTTGAAACTACCAGACTTTTAAAAACCAACTTTTTATGAAGCCCCAATACCACCTTCAAAGACCTCATTTAATAGGTTCCAAACTCACTGTTTGCAGGTGGTTGGTGAAGTGATCATCCCATGCAAATGACAACCGGATTTTCTTTCTATTTCTGTGGCAACAACGGTCTTGGGACAGCACATTCTACACCCATCAAGGGAAAAAGCCCTGATAGGGGTGCTTACCAGTCATTCGGAAATGATTAAGCCCAAATGGAGTGCAATAGGTTTGAACATGTGGGGTCAAGTCACTGTTTGATTTTAATCTTGTTAGATTTGAGATGCCAAAGAAATATGTCACAACCTTAATACTTACGGAAACCTGGAAATTTAGAGTTAGGTAACACTGGTAGTTTCTTCCACCCTCATCTTAAAGATAAAACAGCAACAGCCAGTAAAGCTGAGTGATGCATTCAAAATACAGACCCATTAGCATCCAAGCCAGGATTAGATTTCAGAGCATCCAACTTTCACCCCAGCATTCTTTCCAGTTCAAGTACCAGTCCTGTGCCACAAAACATAATCTTGAGCAAGTTATTGAACCTCCCTGAACTCTGATATTCTTATTTGGAAAGAGTATGCAACAATGTTTACTTGTAGAGTTGTGGAAGAAATTAAGTAAGATAATTTGCAGCCTAGTATTGTATTTGGAACATAGCAGGTGCTGAATAAATTGTGGCTATTATCGTCATCAGTATTAGTCATCTAAGATCCAGTTAATAGTTGAATTTACAGGGTGGAACTTGGAAGGGAGGTTAGTGCCTGTCCAAGGAGTTACCCGCACGATGATAGCGCCTGTATCCAGGAAAGCAGATGAGACTGTGGGTGAGGGAGAAGCGTCAAGGATAGAACTTGGGCAAAATTATAGTAAAAGTTTGGAAGATAGAAGAGAAACCAGTTTAAAAGGCAGATGAACAAGATGGCGGAGGGTCACAGAAACCAAGGGAGCTGCAGTCCTTGGGTTGGCCATTTTCCCTGGTAATCTGAACAGTTTCTGTTGAGAGAGGAACAGAATCCAGGTTCAAATAAACAAATAAGTTAGGGAGTATGTCTGTGCTGAGATACCTCTCCAATAAATGTGCTCCTTAAAGAAGGAGTAAGTTGGCAATTTAAGATGGTTGTCAGGTCACGGGAAGGCTTTACTTCTCAATATAAAGAAGATCTGAGCGCACTCGTATATTGGCAAGAAGAGTCCGCCCTAAGGGAAAAAGGGATGGACCATGAGATTAAGTAATAACTGAAGTTTTAAGGAGTGAGATTCAATCATAGGACAAGGTTGAATGAGTGGGCGGAAAAGAGAACTCTCTCTTCTTCCGAAATAAGGGCAAAGAGAAGCTAAACAGAGCTGGGGTAGAGTGATCCTGAGGTGGAAAGGGGAAACTGAGGACATTCACGTGGTCTGCGCTCTGTCTTCTGGGTGAATTCAGCAGTCAGCGAGTTGCTCTCAGAGGAAGAACCCGGGCAGGGATGAAAGTGTCAGAGGCAGACGGAGGGCCTGGAACAAATCACCACGGGGGAATCTGGCCATCCTTTAGAGAGCAATACAAACATGTTGGCCTTGTAAAGGCCCACCTGCGGTCAAACAGCAGAGTGTGCTGTAGACCCCGTCGGCCCACTCAACTTTTTGACAAGGACTCGACAGACCACGGTGTCCCCAGACATGGAATTTTGACACTGTCAAGGGAGTGAGGGTCCAGGAAGAAGTGGTGTCAGAACCACGGTGACAGAATGGACAGGAGGCAGCGCTCACCGGTAGAAGGTGAAAGGGGTGCACTCAGTGGCCATCGAGTGGGGCGATGTCCCCGGGTGGCGTCCTGGTGGTGGCACCATGTTGAGAGTGACATTTGAGGTTTGTGGCTAAGGTGAGCAAGGGAGAGACGGGAGGGTTTGGAACTGAAGCTGGAGGTTTGAACACTCATCCACGTGGCCAACAAGACAGCAGGAGACTGTGAGCAGGGCACCCCTCCATGGGTGTGTGGTGGTGTCGGGAGAGTCATGGAGTCCGGAACCCCTTGGAGGCCCTGCAGCTCAGAGCTCAGCCCTGCCCGCTTGGAGGTTGTGGATGTCTCCCCCCAGGGTCTGGTGTTGCCAAATCCTGGTTGACCCATTCCTCTCGAGAGACCCTGTGCTTCTGGAGCTCCCTGCAGGGAGGAATGTGCCTACCTGCATCTCCCCTGGAGAGCTTGTTTGTTCCTTGCCCAGAGTCCCAGATACCGTCGGGCCACCCCATCGCGCCAGCCCGAGCCTCGCCTTTAGGGAGGAGTGTGATGCCGCTGTCCATTTTGCAGTCTTTGCGCGCATCAAAACAAACAAACAGAGACCCAAACGCACCCCAGCAGGCTTATTGTCAGAGAATTAGCTCCCATGCTGGTGCAGCCAGACGAATTCAGATAAGAATAGCTTAAAATAAATCCTCCCAGGCAAACTGGTCACAGGCCAGAGCTATGGGATAACTTCTGGCTACAACCGCATTCTGCACACATGTTCTGTTATTCTCAAACATTTTATTTCATATTTTAAAAGGGAGCCAGGGACGAAAGGGAAGCACATTGAAACTGCCTTCTCCTCACTGAAACCTGGGGTCGTGGAGGAGGTATTTAGTTAAGAAGTCAGGCAGCGGGCTTGAACATTCATGAGCACCTGTTTATGATTATTTTTGCCTCCAGGTAAATAGAAATTTGATCTTCTGCTGCTAGAGGCTTCTCCTTCCCAGATACATTAACTACATGCACCAGTTGGAAGGCGTTCCCCTCCTAGGTCAAGCCTGCGGCTCCCACCTCTGTCAATAGCTGGCCTCCTCTGTAACCTTGAAAGCTACCTGTGGACACTCCTTGCCACGTGGTGCCAGTTTCACATAATGAGCATCTTTGGGGACCACCTCAGTAATGACAGAAAGAAAAATCATTTTCATCTTGCAGCTAACTCGCATGGATTCAAAGCTGGTGACTAGATTTTCCTTAAACACCTCTTCCTTCGGGGAAATCTGCGGCTCACATAGTGACACTGCATTTGACAGCTGCAAATTATTTTAACTATTATTTCGACATGCCTGAGTCTGGCTGTGTGGTTAGACAGTGAACCAGCAAGAGAGCAAGGTGTACAATCAGGAGTAAGACAAATGCTTTTGGGCTGTTGACACGGACAATGTGTGAGTCTGGCTTGTGGCTATTCTGTTTTCTTAGTGAATTTTTGCAAGCTGGGCGTCACCGTGATTGTCTAAAAAGTGAAGGGGGTTATGACAGCAACAAGCCTTGATCCATTTTATGGACCAAGAAGTGTAGCCTATTTTTTTTTTTCAAACCTACGTTTCTGGATCTAAAACTCACTTGCTCTTAGCGCTCCAACCCCCAACCCAGGAGGCCTCAATTCAGCCTGAGAGAAGTTATAAGGTTGAACAAGTGCATGGCAAGTCACACAGGGACAGTGTGTACTGGGTCAAACAGATCTGCATTTCAATCTTAACTCAGCCAGGTGTGGTGGCTCACACCTATAATCCCAGCACTTTGGGAGGCCAAAGTGAGAGGATCACCTGAGCCAAGGAGTTGGAGACCAGCCTGAGTAGCATAGCAAGACCTTGTCTCTATAAAGAATAAAAACATTAGCTGGACATGATGGCGCACATCTGTAGTCCCAGCTACTTGGGAGGCTGAGGCGGAAGGATCACCTGAGCCCAGGAGGTGGAGGCTGCAGTGAGCCGTGATCATGCCATTGCGCTCCAGCCTGGGTGAGAGTGAGACCCCGACTCAAAAAACAAAAACAAACAAACAAACAAAATTTTCACTCGGCCACTGAGTGGGCTTCAGCAATTAACTTAACCCCTGATGGCTTCATTTTGTTATTTATGAAATGATCGTAACCTTTTCTACCTTGCAGTGTTCCTATGAGAGTTAAGAACGATTCTGTGTAGAAAACTACGAGTGAGGAAGAGGAAATAATAATAGTGAGCTCTGACAACGTACAAGGCGTGGTGCTAAATTCTTCACAAACGGCAATTCATTGAACCCTCACAACAAACCTGTGACATGAGACCCGTTCTGAAGATCCATTTTCACTCAGAAACGCAAAGCGGTCTGGCCTGTCAGAGGTGAGCAGGGAGGTGTAAGAATAAACCGTGCATGTAAGAATAAAAAACGTCATAAAGATGGTGGCCATGGTGGCGGCAGCCGTGGCTAACATTTGTTCAATGCTTCATAAATACCGGGTCTTGTGCTCATTCTTTCAAAATTATACTTTATCTTGTTCATGCCTGGTAACGAATGTGAGAGATAAGGCACACGTCTTTAGTCTTGTTATATACGGAAGAAAACAGAAGCCCAGAGAAGATTAAACACTCGCCCAAGTTCACACAGCTGTCAATGGTGGGACTTGAGTTTTTGGTTGCAGACCCTGTGTTCTTAGCCCAGTAATTCTCAGTGGGGTCCTCAAAAGCAGCACTGGCATCCCTGGGGATTTGTAAGAAAGACTCAGGGTCCACCCCAGAGTGACTGGATCAGGAATCCCTGAATGGAGTCCAGCAATGGGCTTTAACCACACCCAGGGATTCTCTCTGAGGTTTGAGAACCTGTGCTTGATGAGGCCGTTTCTCTCTGTGCGCTCTGGAGGCTCAGTGAGCCCATCTGTGGAATCGACGTGTTTTTTTTTTTTTGGAGTCAGGGTCTCACTCTGTCACCCAGGCTGGAGTGCAGTGGCACAATCACGGCTCGTGGTTCACGGCTCACCACAGCCTCGACCTCCCTCCTGGGCTCAGGCGATCCTTTCGCCTCAGCCTCCCAAGTAGCTGGAACTATAGGCATGCATCACCATGCCTGGATTTTTTTTTTTTTCTTTTCTTTTCTTAAGAGATGAGGTCTCGCTGTGGTGCCCAGGTTGGTCTTGAACTTCTGGGCTCAAGCAATCCTCCCGCCTCAGCCTCCCAGAGTGATCACAGGCATAAGCCACCATGCCCAGGCTATGTAGAATCGATTTGACCTTTCCGGAGGGATTTAGCCTTTGCATCGGCTGTCTCCCGAGATACTCCCTCATGCCATCCCGCTTTCCACCATGGCTCCCTCCCTCCCACCACTGCTGTGTAGTGCCAGTGACGAGGACTTTCGGGGTGAGACGTTTGGCGACAGAGTCTCCCTTGCAGAGCTGATTCCCTTGGAGGGGCCCAGCCAGATCCCACCTCCCCTCTTACTGGCTGTGTGTGGACCACCGGGCTTCCATCTCTGGGCCTCAGTGTTCTGAGCTGTACGATGGGAGTAATCATATCGCCTGCCTGGAAGGGAGGTGAGGCGGACAGCCCATGAGAGGCATGAGCCTTGCACCCGGCAATAACTACATGATTCACATTAGCTGTTATTCTGAGAGAGAGAGAAAAAAAGAAAGCCCTTTCCGGAAAGAACCAAGCATCATTCGAAAACGCCTACTTAGGACAAAGAGAACGTTATATTCTAATGTACGGGGGGACCCTAGGGGACGAGCGGTCCATGGTCAAAGCAACCTGTTTCCCAGGTACTGTGCATCTCAGAGAAACCTTTGAGGAAGGCGCTGACCTGCTTGAAGATGGCAATTTGTCTGCTCTGGGACTCAGTGAAAGCCACAGAGCCCGCCTCCACGGGCTGTGAGCAGACCTGGGACCGTGGCCCCAACTGTTCCGAATCGCTGAGTGGCAAGGAAAGAAATGAATGCTCTTTCAACCCTTCTTTCTCTAATTTCACCAGGGCAAAATGCCCTCTGAACAGGCCGTGACTTCACACACTTGAGCAGAACGGTGCAAGCCAGGATCTGGGACCTGTCCTCAGCCAGCCTCGTCTTCCTCCTCACCTAACTGCCTTCCACCCCGATGGAAAGGCCGGAAACATTCAGGTGCCCCAGTGAGCCCAGTTAGAAGGCAGCTGCTAAAAGCCTTGGGGCATCCTGCCCACGTGCAGGGCCCATGGCAGGTGCAGCTGGAGGCCCTGGATGGCCTAAGAGGGAGCGGGACCCTTCCCCACTTATTCCCTCTCCTTTTTAAAAAATTATCCAGAGGATAAACCCAAGATCTTTTCTCTGGGCTTGCCTGCTGGGTCCCTCCACCGTGAGTTATTGTGTTTGTCTGCTACGGCTGCCCTCACACGTGGCAAGACCGGAGGCTTGAGCACCAGGGTTCATTGTCTCACAACTCTGGAGGCAGAAGTCCAAGGTCAGGCTGTCGGCAGGGTTGACACCTCCTGTGGGTTGTGAAGGAGAATCTATCCATGCCCCTCTCCTGGCTTCTGTGGTTTGCCAGCTTTCTTCGGCTTTCCTGGCCTTCCGGGTCATCACCCTGTCTCCGCCTTGACGTTCACACAGCATCCTCCCACGTGCCTGCCTTTGTCCAAATCTCTCCCTTTCACAGGGTGCAAGTCATCCTGGACTGGGCCCACCCGACTCTGGTCAGACTCCATCTTACGAACCTTGTTTCCAAATAAGGTGACAATCCAATGTCCTGGGGATTAGGACTTCCACAAGTGAGTTCGAGGAGGATACAGTTCAGCTCATAACAGAGGGCGAGTGAAACTTGAGGTCCACGAAGCAGACAATTGTGTTGTCGACGCAGGCCCAGAGCAGCACTTTGCACGCCAAGGTGTGTACACCCAGCCTCCCCTGGGGACTTGCTGAAAGGCAGGCGTGGATTCTGCTGGCTAGGTGGGGCCGGGTGCTGTGTTCCCAGTCAGCTCCTGGTGATGGTACGGCTGCTCCTTTGAGTCCCAGATCCCAGAGGAGTTTCACGGTGGCTCATCCATATTTTCCATTTCTCACGTCTGCTGTGCTTTGTTCCTAGGGCTTGCTAGCCACCACCTTCTCACTGCCACTGTTTTTCAGGGGTAGCCACAGTTCAGTGCAAAAAAAAAAGTCAAATTCTCAGAACTAAGAGACTCTCAGAACCATCATGTATGGACCAGGGGAGCTAAGTGGTGTCCAGGACACAATGACTGCCTCCCATCCCAGTGCGAACCAGGCCAACCCGGCTCAGTTTCCAAGATCAGATGATGAGGTGTGCTGGCCATGGGGTGGTATGGCCGTAGACACATGAGTTATTTTCTAAGCTGTGTCCTCAGACATCGGCTCCTCTGGGTAGTCTTTCAATGTCTTCGTGCTGTGGTCTGAGCATGGCCACCACGGTCTCTGTGTGATTCAGTGCTCTCGAGGTCTCATGGTGACAGGACTCGCTGTGACTGGGTTAAGCTTTTTGTGGAGTACTTTAATAAGTTAATAGGGGAAAATATTTTCAGCATATGTAACAAGCCAAGTATCAGCATGCAGAACATATAAAGAAACAAGGGCCGGGCACGGTGGCTCAAGCCTGTAGTAATCCCAGCACTTTAGGAGGCTGAGATGAGAGGTTTGCCTGAGCCCGCAGGCTTGAGACCAGCCCGGGCAACTAGGCGAGACCTCATCTCTACAATAAATTAAAAAAAAAAAAAAAAATTAGCCGGGCGTGGTAGCATGCACCTGTAGTTCCAGCTACTTGGAAGGCTGAGACAGAGGGATCGCCAGAACCCAGCAGGTCGATGCCGGGGTGGCTGTGAGTTTGCCACTGCACTTAAGCCTGGGCGACGAAGTGAGACACCAACTCAAGAAAAAAAAAAACTCAAAAAAATAAAATAAAATAAAATAAATAAACAAACAAATCAAACAACTTAATACAAAATAACCAAAGATTATGAGGAGGGAATTCACCTAGGAGGAAACCCCGATGACTAATAAACATATGAAATTAAACTTAAAACATTAAAGCATAATCATTTGTGTAGAGGAATAAACATTTAAAACACTTAGAGGAAAAAACATGAATGGATGACCTTGGTGAGGAGAAATGGGCATCCTTGTTCGTGGACAGCAATGTGCATTGGAGGCCAGTGTGGCATCACTGCCACATCTAACATGTGTCGTTCCCTCATCTGTGGAATTCCACTTCCTGGTGTCTATCCTACAGAAACACTCTGACGCGAAAGGAAGCATGCTTAGGGACATTCATCAATGTATTCGTTATTAACAAGAGCAAAACTCTCTAACAATCTAAATGTGCAACAGTAACATTTCTTGGCTATTTATAACGTAACATATCCTGTTCTAAGTACTTTTCACAGGTTAACTCTTTACCATGCACTAGAACTCTCTGATGTAGGTATCATTCTTGTCCCCATTTTTTTGTTGTTGTTTTGAGTCAGAGTCTCATTGTCGCCCAGGCTAGAGTGCAGTGGCAGGCTCACGGCCACCGCAGCCTCGACCAGCGGGGCTCAGGAGATCCTTCTGTCTCACCCTTCCCACTAGCTGGAACTATAGGCGTGTGCCCCCACACGGGGCTAATTTTTTAATTCATTGTAGAGATGAGTTCTCACCAAGTTGCCCGGGCTGGTCTTGAACCCCTGGGCTCAGGTAATCCTCTTGCCTTGGCCTCCCAAAGTGCTGGGATGACAAGAGTAAGCTACCATGCCTGGTTCATTCTTATCCCCATTTTAGAGACGCAGAAACTAAGACAGAGACTAAGTAACTTGCCCAAGGTCACTCAGCTGGGACAGAGCTCTGAGTTGCACGGCTGCACCAGATGAACTCTTGTCCACTTCACACAATCAAGTCTAGACAACTAGAATGGGATGGTCTCTGTGGCTTGATATGGAAAGATCTCCAAGAAGTATTCGTGAGCAAACAAAACAAGTCCCAGAATGAGCCATATAACCTAACACCAACTATGTAAGAAAACCCCAAACACTCACCCGCACCATGGGGACATGTGCACGCATGTTCATGCAGTGAAAAGCTCTAGAAGGTGCCACACAAACTACATCAGGGTTCTCTCTGAAAGAGGGGTGAGTGTGGTTCTGGGAATTGTGGGAGTGGTACAAAGGGTGTTTTTGCCTTTATTCGAGATAGGTCTGTTTGGAAGGATCATATGTTAATGTATTGCTTTGTAAATACAACCGATGATAAAGGATTAATTCCTGATGTCCTTCTCAGGCCTGCATGGCCTCGGCTCTGCTCTCTGAAGGGAACTGAGGCACCTACCTGTTCCCTTCCAGCCAGGAGGGGCTGAGTCTTCCCTGCCTGCTCCGCCTGGCATTTGCACAGAGCTGCCCTCCAGGTATGTTACCTTTCCTTTACAGTGCTCATCATCATCATCGCTGTTTGTTTATCTTCCGTGAAGATGTTATTTATTAGCCCTGTGGTGGTTGGTGATGAATGCTCCTGTTATAATTGGGAAGAATATGCAAACTTGAGTTTGAGAGAGGCTGCGGGCCTAACGGCTGCAGCAAGCTTAAAGTGACTGATGGGGAGGGAGGGGGAGGATTCTCGAAACTGTCTATCTTCTGTAAGATAGAATCATCCATTTTACTGGCAACTCAGAGTGGTTTTGCCGGCTGAGCCCACCCTGGCTTATCACCTTGTCGTCCCCTTTTCCTCTACCTGGGCCCAAATCACTCCCATCACCCAAGGAACGGAGACGTGGAAGAAGAAATTTATAACTGATTGTGATCCATTGAACATGCAGATGTACTAAGTCATGCCTAGAGCATATAGACGGCAGATTTAAATAGTCGCTTTTCATTTTTAGGCTGAAACCAGATGGCCAGTTCTCCTTGCTGTTGCATCGAGCACATTCTGATTGGCTGACCTGGAAAAGGACACGCTTGCAGCACGTCCCAGCTTTGTCCTCTCCACCTCCACACTCACACTGAAGTCACACAAAAACCGCTTTCCCCACCAAAGTATGCCTGTCCTCCAGGACTCAAATCTCGGGAATTCTTTTCTGCTTGACTTCCAGAATGCATTAGCAATGAAATGGATATTAGTCTCTATGCAACTCCAGTGAACACAGCTTTGTTTCTATATTCTTTATGTAGATATGGTATGGGGAAATGGTAGGTCTACAAGAGTGAAACAAGAAAACTTCTAGAAGAAAATATGGGAGAAAATCTTTGTGATCTTGGGCTGGGCAAAGAGCTCCTAGTTAATATGTCAAAAGCAGGTTCCTTAAAAGAAAAAACGGACTGGGTATGATGGCCCACACCCATAATTCCAGCACTTTGGGAAGCCAAGGTGTGAGGATTGCTTGAGCCAGGAGTTCAAGATCAGCTGGGCAACGTAGAAAAACCTCGTCTCTATAAAAAAATAATAATAATTTTAAAAAACTAGCTGAGCATGGTGGCATGCACCTGTAGTCCCAGCTACTTGAGAGACTGAGGTGGAAGGATCATCTAAGCCCAGGAGGTCGAGGCTGCAGTGAGCCGTGATCATGCCACTGCACTCCAGCCTGGGTGACAGAGTGAGACCCTGACTCAAAAGAAAGAAAGAAAGAAAGAAAAAATGAAAGAGGGAGAGAGAGAGAGAGAGAAGAAAGAAAGACTCAGATTAAGAAAGAAAAAAAATTGATAATTTGAACTTTACCAAACTTGAAAACTTTTGTGCTTCAGAAGACACCACAAAGACATACACTGGGAGAAAATATTTGCAAATCGTGTATCTGATAATGGGCTGAATGCAGAATGTATAAAGAAGTGTTACAGCTTATAAGTGACAACTCCATTGTAAAATGGGCAAAAGATTTGATAGACATTTAACTGAAAAAAAAATATGATTGGCTAATACGCAAGTTAAAAATGCTCAATATCATTAGAGAAATGCACATTGAAATACAATGAGGTGTCACTCTACACCCATGAGAGTAACCCTAATTTAAAAAGACAGACATTACCAAATGTGAGAAATGAACCTTCATGGGTTGCTGGTGGGAGTGTAAAATGCTCAGCTGTTCTGGAAGCAGTTTGGTGGTTTCTTAAAAAAATCAAACTTTCCTTCCCATCCAGCAATTCCAATTCTAGGACTCTGTTCAAGAGAAAACGTAATGTCCACACAAAGACATGCACGTAAAACTCCATAGCAGCAAACTGGAAGCAAACTAAACGTTCATCAGCAGGTGAATGGATGGCAAAATGCAATGTCTTTACACAGTGAAATGTTAATTAGCAGAAAACATGCTTGGTGAAAGAAGGCAGACATGAAAGATCACATTCATATTGCATGATTCCATTTCTGTGAAACATCTAGATCAGACAAACTGACATGGCAGAAGGCAGACCAGTGGGTGCCCAGGGCTGGAGTGAGAGCAGGGATTAATTGCAAATGCACATAAGAAAACTTTTTTGCGGGGTGAATGAAAATATTCTAAACCTGGAATGTGGTGTTACTCTATATATTTACTAAACACCAATGAATTGTGTACTTACAACTGGTGAGTTTTATGGAATGCAAATGACACTTCAACAAAGCTGTTCAAAAAAAAAAAAAAAAAAAACTATGCGTGTGCCTTTGTGTGCCTGACCTGGCCAGGATCTATCACTGCAATGCAGCTTCGTGATTTGCCAGCCACATTAACCAGGGCCCTTTGTCCTCAGGGAAGTTCATTATTTGACCAGCTTTGGGTATCATTTTAAAGACAGAGTACCCAAATAGTAAAGGGCAGAGCAGATAACACAGATGCCCACTCAGTCCCATAATGGTTACAATTCCGAGAAAATTCAGTTTGCAGAAAAATAGCTGCCAACCTCGACTGTTACTTATAGGGGTCCCGATGAGTGCTGGTGACATTTTTGTAGACAAACATTCCCTTCTCCTCATCATGGCTGAAAACCTTCTTTCAGATTAATTTGGCCATGCGGTACCCTCCTATCCCTGAGGAGAGGAGCCGGGCAGACAGGGAGGAGGCGTCACCACGGACTCTAGGTGGAGCTGGAAGCCATCGATTCAGAATCCAACTCCACACTCAACGAAGTGATGTGCAACCATGTTTGGAGTACTCCATGCCTACTGGTTGGTATTATTATAATTCAATAATTCTACAGTGTTTTTAAAAAATGTTTAAATGGTGGCTGATCTTAAAAATCAGAGACTCTGTGTTGACACGAATAGAAATTTATGTGGGCCACAATTTTGAATTGAATTTATTAACTCTTCCCCCCAAACTTTTAACTTGCCCATTTGTTTAAAGACCTTTCTTTGGATGGGCACAGTGGCTCACGTGGGGGCAACATAGCAAGACCTCATCTCTACAAAAAAATAAGAAATTAGT
Organism: Tarsius wallacei; assembly: GCA_963574415.1. NCBI lineage: Eukaryota > Metazoa > Chordata > Mammalia > Primates > Tarsiidae > Tarsius > Tarsius wallacei. Next base: position 5,250 of record CAUYQG010059970.1, on the reverse strand, counting down.
CTGGCGTGGTGGCTCACACCTGTAATCCCAGCTACTTCGGAGGCTGAGGTGGAAGGACTTCCTGAGCCCAGGAGGTTGAGGCTGCAGTGAGCAGTGATTGTGCCACTGCACTTCAGCCCGGGCAGCAGACTGAGATCCCCTACTCAAAAATTATGTCCTGGACCCATCTGTCTCCCAGTCTACAACTGCAGGGGCACACTAGCACCTCTTGTTTTATCAGTCATTGATTCACCCACTAGGCCATGAATCTCACCTCATCCAACATGTGCCCGTCTCTTCTCCCCAGCATAGGTCCCTTCTTCCAGTCAGGCCACCCTTCTCCAATCAGACCACTCCTTCTCAATCACACTACCCCTCGTCCAGTCAGACCACCCCTCCTCCAATCAGACTACCCCTTCTCAAGCAGACCACCCCTTCTCCAATTAGACCACCCCTCCTCCAATCAGACCACCCCTCCTCCAATCAGAACACGCCTCCTCCAAACAGACCATGCCCTTTACTCTCCATTCAGTCTTGCTCCATCTTGTTTTGTGTCGGGGAGGCCGTTGCTTTATTTCTAAACGTTTCCTTCAAGGCTATCTCAAGACTCACTTAGCGATTGGTGAACTAGGAGAAGGGTTGCCCTCGGTCCCTCCCGGCTCCTCAGTCTGCCCGTTTCTTAGACACTTGATATCTTATGATTCTGGGCTTGCACTGAGGCTTCCCCCAAGAGGGCTTCGAAATGATCCCCTATCTTGGCCAGTCCACCTGCATTTTCTCTTCCTTGATGTTCAGTTTTCAGGTGCTTTTAGGGACTTACATGGCCTAATACACAAAAACTAATTCATATTATGGAAAATATATATCCACACATTTGAACTCTGTCATAGGTATCTCATTTTTCAAAGGGGTAATCTGAGACGCAATGCATTGCTCAACCATAACTAAGAGTACAGAATGTCATGCAAATGGGAAGGGACACGGGGTGGAGGTGAGGGGCGCGCACAGGGACATCGCCCTAAAGTCCTTGATGTCACTCTCTGTCAGCTCTCACTTGCTCTGCTTGTTAAAACGCCACCTTACCTCTCTGAGATGTGTCCCAGCTCTTCCCTTGTGTAGCCTTTCTGAAGACACACAGGTCGATGGGTCAGAAAGACCTGGACTTCAATCCTGCTTTGCAACTGACTAGCTGTGTGACTTTGGGCACGTCGCTCAAACTCTCTGGGCTTCAAACGTCTCATCTGGACATCCAGGACCCTGGTATTTAGTTTGTGGAGTGGATGCGAGGTTGGGTGAAGTAAGATATGCAAAGTACCTAGCACCGACACCTATCACATCATAAGAGGTGAACATAGAGGTCATGTGTCACCTCATGAAGCCCAGCTCTTGACAAGTTCGCGAATGCATGCTGCGTCCACTCAGACTGTTCCCAAAGGCAGAGACTTTGTCTTATCTTTCCTTTTCATTTTTCAGAATTTCAGTGGCTCCCTTATTTGTGTATGTATATTTGTATACATGCATTTATCCCCAAATCTTTTCATATGGTATTTGATATAGCTTTCATCTTTAAATAAAGCATTAAAAAATAGCCTCAAGTTTACTTCCAGTCCTCAAGCGGTCTAAGTCTACATACAAAAGCAAAGCACAAGGGGTCGTTTATTCTACCCTCAAAATACCATTGCCTGGCAGGGTTTTGTTTGTCTATCTGTTTTATCACCCTGGAGCTCTCTAGCAAGATAACACATCAACTTTCAGACTTTTATGAGACTAGAGTGCTTCTAAGTCCATTCTTTTGCAATCCAAACTCTTTATTTTCTTTTGAGGAAAAGCTTTGACTCTTTCTAAATACCTGAATAATTTAGCCACTGGTCTTTTTCTGTGGCAGATTCAAAGTAGGTTTCATAGTCTAATCAATATGTACTATGAACTGTTAGGACTGAAAAAAATAAATGAACATTTACTAATAGTATACTATATGGCCAGGATGATATGGCAGGTAAGAGCACAATTTTAGATTGGATCCCAGCTCTTACACTCAGTGCAGCGTGGGCAGGAGCGCACGTAAATCATCCATTGTGAAATGGGCAAATGTGTTGAAAGACTCCCCCAAAACAAAATTCACTGAAGCTGAATGCAGCCTCTCACAGCAAGGCTAGCTGGTACACTGATGCTGATGGGTTCCTAGAACATTTACCTAACAGGGGAAACCTGCACTACAAGAGGCCCACCCTGCAAATATAATTCAGATTTGGGGGGGGACATCCCCACCCTTAAAGTTTTCCATCTTAACCAATTTTTTGTTTGTTTGTTTGTTTCAGTTGAGTCTCTGTTGCCCAAGCTGGAGTGCAGTGGCACGATCACAGCTCACCACCACCTTGACCTCCTGGGCTCAAGAGATTCTTCTGTATCAGCCTCCCGAGTATCTGGGACAACAGCTGCACATCACCACGCCTGGCTAATTGTTTCATTGTTTTTGTAATGACGAGGTCTTACTGTGTTGCTTAGGCTGATCTCTGACTCCTGGACTCAAGTAATCCTCTCCCTTCAGCTTCCCAAAGTGCTAGGAATACAGGCGTGAGTCACCACGCCCAGTCCATCCTAGCCATTTTTAAGTGTACAGTCAAGTAGTGTTAAATACATGCACATCGTTGTGCAACCAGCCTTCAGAACTCTTCGTCTTATAAAAGAGAAACTCTGTACTTATTAAACAAAAACTCCCCAGTCCTTTGCCCTCAAGCCCCTGTCAACTACCATGCCACTTCCTGCCTCTATGAATTTGATGACTCTAGGACCTCGTATGAGTCAAACCATACACTACTGGTTTTTATGTGATTGGCTTATTTCACTTAGCGTGACGTCCTCGCGGTTCATCCATGTTGTAGCATGAGTCAGACAGAATCTCCTTCCTGTTGGAGGCTGAGTACTATTTCATTGCGTGTATATACCACATTTTGACTATCTCTTCATCCGTCGATGGACACGGGTTTTTTCCACCGCCGGGCTATCGTAAATAATGCTGCTATGAGCAAGGGTGTCCAAACTTCCCTCCAAGACCCTGCTTTCAGTTCTTTGGGTAAATCCCCAGAAGTGGAGTTGTTACATCACCTGGTGATTCCATTTTTAATTGTTAAGGACCTACCTGCCATACTGTCTTCCATAGCCTGAGCCACCCTTCAAGGTTCCTTCTCTAGTTCCCTCAAAGGCCCTGGCCCGCAGTCCCTCTCCTCCTCTTTTGCTCTGCTCATAGATACCCGTGGTGCAGCTTTGACAGCCGTCGTTTTTCCCACCCTTCGCTGACCTTGACGTCGGTCAACGTCCTTGACTCTGGCTAATGTTCTGTGACTTGATGGTGTCTGCACCTTGGGTGGGCTCTCTTGTCACAGCCAAAGCTGCCATAACAGTCCAGGCTTACTGAGGGATCGCTGGGTGACAGGGGCTGGGCTAAGTACTTTGCCGCAGTATCTCATCCCCACAGCACCTTCTGGAAGGGGCCAGAATACGGCCCCTGGACCAGTGTGGTTCTCACACTTGGCTGCACATTAGGCTTAAGAAGGAGAAGGGACTTTAAAAATCCCAATGCCCGGGATAGACCCAGGGTGAATTAAATTGGAATCTTTGGGGAATCTTGAAAAGATCGCCTGCTGATCCCATGGATAGCCAACTTTGAAAAACAGGGACTGTAGATCTGTGTCTGAACTGTGGTCTGGCTGCACTGACTCATGGGAGCTCACTGGAAATGCAGGCTCTGAGCCACACCCCACACTGGCTGTATCAGAGGCCTCATTCTCAGGGATTTGTATCGCATTAAAGTTTGACAGGCACTGCCCTTAGACCACAGAACATTTAACTCAGAAAAATACATCCAGGAGAGCACTAAAATCCTCACCCGAGGGCCTCTGAGAGATCTACCACCCCCCCCACGGGCTCAGGTAATCCATTCGTCTCGGCCTCCCGAAGTGCTGGGATGACAGGTTGAGCCACTGAGCCTTAAAGCTCCATTTTAAGATAGAGACATTCATGTTAAGGATAGCATATTACAGGCTTCCAGAGAGAACGAGGCAAAGAAAGAGTTACCACTAGAACAAGGTAGGAAGTCGATGGCACACACCGTGTCTGCTCGGGGTGTGGGATCTGCTTCGTTGAACTCCAGCCTGCTTTGCATTGAGTCTAGCCAGAGACCCAGAAACCCAAGGCAGCGGCCTGGTCAGACTTACCCATGAATAGAGAGCGGCATGGATCATGTACCAAGATTAGCTCACAATACCTCCAGAAAGAAAGAAGTCAAACAGGGCTGAGGTCAGAAAGCCTTCACCTTGGTTACTCTCTAGGACTTCGGGTTTCTTCCAAGCATATTCCTCGATTGTGAAGTTTCTAAAGCCCAAGCAAAACCTCTCCTTCTGATGACTTCCTGATGAATTTCTCTCCAGGCTGCCTCCCGGGGCTATTGAAAACTTCCACATATCAAACTGCTGAATTATACATCCCTGAAATAGAACGCTTCCATGTATTGCTAAATGCCTTGACAGTTGCCCTATTTCTCTGATACTGCTAATCTGACTTAATCTAGCTGAACCGGAAAAAAAAAAAAAAAGAAAAGTCTGCTTGGCGCCACGAGACATGAAGGAACTCTCTCTCCTTTCTGACTACAAAGCTTACCGCTTAATTGCACAAATATTTGTGGGTTTGGCAAAGGTGAATGCTAATTTGTTGTTTTAGTATAAAGCTGGAAAGGTTAGGAGAGTGCTAAAAAAATAGGACGTAAGTGCACGTGACGTGGTGCTAACTTCTTGGGAAAAGCTGAGGGTCTGTAAACAGGACCCTACAAGTAGAAGCTTGTGAAAAATCTTAAGAAAATGTTTCTGGTGGTTACTGGGTACACAGAAGGGGCAACAGGAAAAATAGGCAAGAACACACCCTGGAGGTCAAAGAGATTTTTTTCTCTCTCTGTAGATGTGCCTCTGTTTGGGTGCTTATTTGATTTTTACTTAAGAAATTGATTTAGGGATTATCAGGGAGGAAATAATTTAACAAGTCATAATGTTCAGCCAGGAAATTCAACAGTGAGGATAAATCAAATCATTAAAAATGGCGAAGTGGCCTTTCTTTATGCATCTCTAAAATAGGCGTAAAGTCCCCCGTTAGAAAAAAAAATTAGTGAATGACGGGGGTGGGGGGGGTGGGGGTGGGGGGTGGTAGATCTCTCAGAGGCCCTCAGGTGAGGATTTTAGTGCTCTCCTGGATGTATTTTTCTGAGTTAAATGTTCTGTGGTC
>CAUYQG010059969.1:0-52224 GCA_963574415.1 Tarsius wallacei | reverse complement strand
AGTTCCAGCTACTTGGAAGGCTGAGGCGGAAGGATCGCCGGAGCCCAGCAGGTCGAGGCTGCGGTGGCCGGGAGCGGCCACTGCACTCCAGTCTGGGCGATGGAGTGAGACTCCAACTCAAAAAAAAAAAAAAAAAGAAAGACACAAGCCAAGGTCATTTTAAACAAGTCAACAGCCAGGTAACCCTCAAACATGTAGAAAGGCCCAACCAAGATCAGTAGAGCCTCTTACTCAATTGCAACTGACCACAGATGTATGAGTGACTCTAGATAGAACTAGAAACACTCAGCCAGCCAATAGGCTCATGAACAATAGGAAATGGTTAATTCTTAAGCCACTAGGCTTTTAGGTGGATCATTATAACAATAAATAACTGATATGAAAGGTAACTACAAGAAATTTTTAAAAAGTCTGCCACCCAGTAGCCATTTTATTTGGGGGAATTAGTAGACATATTTCATCCCATTTCTGCTTCTTTATCTTGTCTCCTTATCACACAAACATGGCCTAGGCAGCCTCAGTGCACTGGGAACCTCTAGCCCAGCCTGAACACTGTCTTCTTAGTGCTCACTTTGTGGGACTCTTTCTTTTTCCAAAACCATCATGAACATCACTGATATTTAGATCAGAGACAGCTTTTTCTGCCAGAGTTTAACGGGCTGAGATTTATTCTGGAATCCCATTGTGGAATCTTGCATCTATGTTCCTCTGGGAACAATATTAAATGTGGCGATGAAGTCTATAATCATGTCAGAATGTGCCTCTAATGGAGTATGAGTTAACTGAGCTCTTACAAAATGACAGAAGAACCAAAACCACACACACGCTTTTGAATTTGATCAGCCCACCAACCATGGCTCCTCTGGAAGACAAGGATGTCATTTGGGGGACTGCCTATTGTAACTCTCTAAGTCTCTGAAACCAAAAGCTATAAAATCATGCCTAATAGGAAGCATTCAACAACCATTAAGCAAATGACTTCTAAAGAATACAGATTCAGTTCAAAACAATTACCTGGAGGATATATATTTTATCACTTATTTTCTGTGCTCTATCCAAAAATTAAGTTTTTCCTTACCACTCCCAACCTTAACTGGATTCAGCCAAATTCCTTTTGAAGATCTGCCTTTGTAGAGCAAGAGATATGCCACTCTTCTGATATTGGCCTTGTTAAGAAGGATAGACACATAATAGATTGTAATTGAAATGGGATGGCTTAGTTTTACAGATACTCAAATAATTGACTTACCAATATTCCAAGATGTATAATTTAGAATTAAACTGAGTCTGCAGCTTGAAATTTCCACATTTCTGTAAATGAAGTCCTGCTATTTAGTTATTGTTTTAACCAATGCAGTGTTCTCTTTTATTCCCACTCAGGGTTAAAATGTCAAATTAGTGCCTATCAGATTCATTCCACATTTTGTTCACATACATGGGAAAAGTAAGCATAATTTATCACTATGTTTGGTAGTTTCTTCTTCCTGTGGTGCCCTTGGTCATTTAAAAGAACACATACTGCTTATTTCAAAACTCTGTGACAAAGTCAATCTATTCCAATTTAAAAACATCTCAGGTCTTCAAAGCCTTAGTTGGGCAGGATATTTCTTAAGGTTAATTTGCAATCAGCCTTTCTCCTTCCTAAGGAAAAAAGGAGAGACACATAAATAAGCAACTTTTCAGGTATTCAAAGGGTTGTTAGTATAGACAAGAGTCTGAGCTTGTGGTATATCCTGTTCACAATTGTGTTGATAAGCTATGGTTAAATGCATGAACTTCTGTATTTGATCACTAGTTTTCAAAAATAAATTGCTTCATGGGAGTGCATTTGTCTCAATTTTGAGAACATTTTTGGAGAGAATAACCAGGACATTAATTATACCACATAAACAGGAAATTTTTAAAAAATTGATGTTTGCTCATATTTTGTGTGTGCTTGTGTGGTCTTTCGTATGTATTCATGGCAAAGAAGCTCAGCACTTTCCTAAAAGTTTATATTTAGGATAAGAACAAAATCTAGAAGAAAGTGCATCAGAGAAGGACTAGAAAGATGAGAACATAGTTTCTCAGTTCTGCTATTAATACCCTTCCTCTAAATGTATTCCTGATTTTTGTCATCTACAGACAAAAATAGTTGTCTGTCCTTACTAAATGGCAGGAGGCAGTTACCTTCCTCTGTGTCTCATCATTCGTTTCATTGAATCCAGTAGTCAAGGCTAGTATAAAGATACAACTATAAGCAAGAAAAAATGGGTAATGTGCGGTGTGTTTAATCGTAATAGCCATTGGCACCATATCTAGAATTAATTGAAGCAGTAAATTTTGACATGGTCATCAAAAAGTGCCTGTCAAAATGTAAAATTGATTTTCTGGGGTTTTGTTTTGTTTTCCTTCATTTTTATCAACTAATATGCCTGACTCATATTTTGCCTCTTATTCTACCCCAACTCTTCTCTAAGATTGCCACTTTGTAGTTTATTCATGTATTATTTGCATTTTTATGAATAATTATTATTTTTATTTATTCTAATCCCAGCAGAGAAAGGTACAGCTTGGAATAGGTAAATATTGATGCTGCGGACATTTAAGGGCAGAAGGGAAAGGTCTCAAAAGGGCAATAGATCAACTTATTTTGCTTGGTTCATGCAATATCTGTCCACCTTATATATTTTAAGTGAATTCTGGATTTCAGGTTTCTCTTGAAAGATCTGCAGATCTGGAATAACAGCTTGGCAATAATCTATTGGAGTGGAGTACTGTAAGGGCAACCTTGTTTGGATGGGATGTCTACTTTCTAGCTCCCCATAATTCCCACCGTTCCCACCCTGTTGGCTTCACTCATTTCCTTGAACTACTTCATCTCTGTAGGCATTTGAGTTTAGGACTCCTAGTCTAGAAGGTGAACTGATGTCTAGGCAACAGGTCTATGGAAAGAAACACTCAGGTGACACTAGACATGTACTGTTCCAATGAAAGAGAACAGAGAAGTGCTAATGACAAGTTTCACACTCACAATTTTCCTGGAGATAGCCCACATAGCTACTATGAAACAGAAAATCATATGCAAAATCATTGCCTAAATTAAACTTTCTTTGTCTGAAAATATGTACAAGTGAGTTTTTTTTTTAATTATAAAGATCAAAGTACCAAGAGAATTAAGGGAGAATGACACATATAAAAGTTGTCAGATAGAAATTATTGGATAAAGGCAGGGTAGTAATAACCTCCAATTTAGAATTTGTAACTTTTAAATAAAAATAGCTCTGGCAAGGAAGAAAAATTGATTATTTTAAAAAAGTTTGTCATGCAGGAAAGTATAATTTTACCAGAATAGATGATTATGGGTTTAAGAGAAATTTAGACCTAGAAACATATGTGATCACCATTGGAGCCATTTTTGAAGTGATTTTATACTTTTTACCATCATTAGTCAAAATACCAAGCAATAGCTAAAACACCCAGCACAAAACCATCATACTACAATTCTGAAATAGTATATTGAAGTATTAACACACCTTTTAGAGAGCTGTAAGTATGAGCATTTAAAACGAGTTTGCTTGTGAGGACACTTCAAATGATAGGAAACAATTTACACTTGAGTTTGAAAAATGACTCAATTCCAGGGTCATTTTAGATTCTCCCTGTGGCCTGCGAGAATTTGGGGGGATTTGGTAAGCCTTCTCAATTACAGTTTCCCTCCTTCCTTCCCCCAACCCTACCAAGACATTCTTTTAAGTTTTACTTTATAGGAACTGGTAATTTTTGCAATGTGCTTTACTTTCTCACTGCCAGTGCAGAACCCCAAAGGCAATGGATTGCAAATTGCATGACTCAAATCTGGGACAGGAATAGCTGGAGGAAAACTGGGAGGAATATTTACCAAAGGTATCTGTTAGGTATCTGAAGCTCTGGGTAGACCCCATATAACAATGATAGTCAGGTAGGAGCCTGGGTCCCAGAGAACAATGTCAAATGCAGGTCCTGAAAATAAGAACTAAGAAATAGTTCGGAACCAGATAGGCATGCAAAAGTCAGACTTGATTAAATGAGAGGTAATAAGTAGCATTTACTGAGTACATTTGCTGGGCACTATTCTGTACTCTCTGCATGCATTAGTTCATTTAAGCCTCAACATGGATAGGCTCTGTTATTAGGGAACTAGGGCCGAGAGATGTTAGGCAACTTGTCCAAGGTTAGACACTAATGGAGGTGACAAATGCAGGATTTGAATCTAGGCAAATGAATTTGGCACTTTTGTATATTCCCACAGTAATATACAGTCTCACTAGACAGCTGGACAAACAGAGGTTTGCAGCACTATCCTGTAGAACTTTCTGTGATTTCAGCATTGTCCAATACTGTCACTGTTGAACACATGACATGTGGTAGTGTAATAAGGTAGATTAGGTAGTATGAGGAACTGCATTTTTACATTTCTATTTAATTTTAGTTAATTAAATTTACACTTAAGTAGCCTCCTGTGGACAGTTGCTAAAAAGTTGATAGAACGATAAAGGTTAGAGGCCAGGCACACTCCTCACTCAAAACTGCAAGAACCCAACAGTGGGCCTCAAAAGGAAGACAGATATTTGGAGATCCAAGGCCATCTTTCTGATCAAATGAGTCTCCTGTTGAAAATCCTCCAATGGTTCTTTAATGCTGTTAGGGGAAAAAGTGCAACCTGTTTCATATGACCTCTTGATCTCTGCACAAGTTGTGTTCTCCTTAAGCTTGTAGCCCCATTGCTTCCCAGACCCACCTGCCTGCCCACTCACCACTATCTGACAGCCCAGCTCCCCATCTTCTGCCTGCAGACATACCAAACTACAAAGAGCACTTCTTGCAGTCACAATGCACTTATTCTTCCCTTTACCTACCGCAGCTCTCCTCTTCTCATCCTGCCCAGCTTAATTTTCAAGGCCCAATGTTAGAGTCACCTCCTCAAGAAAACCTTCCTCCACACTGAGTCGGCCATGCACCTCTGTTTCCCTGGGTCTGTGTGGCGTTCTTTGCATATGCCCCTCAGACATATATTACAATTCTTGTTATTTGGACTCTCCCCCCTAGGAGGATGTAACCTCCTTGAGGACACAGGCTTTGCTTTTCATTCCTAAATCCTCAGCTTCTAATCTGTGGATCATCACTCCAGAAATGTTCCTTGAATGAGTGATGGAAAATCTGCCAATGGGGTGAGGAAACCAGCCACCCTAGAAGCTCTGGTGACCTGAAGTTGTTCTTGACAGGTATTACTCCTTCCTGGACATCCTAGGAAATTGAAGGTCACAGAAAAACCTACTGTTTGGAGGATCAGCAGCTTCTGACAGACACAGTCTGATATTTATTTCCTTTATACTTCATTTCATATTTAGATAGCACCTTACTGATATTATCTCTCTAATCTTTCCATTAGGGAAGTGAGAAGAGAAGAGTGAAAATGACTTGTTCAAGGTTATAAAAGGCAGAGCAGTGGCAGAAAATACTTTAACACTTCCCAACTAATCCAAGGACCTACGTGCATGGGATTTAGGATGTGCTACATTAGCACTGAAAAATAAGGTTCTAGAAAGTAATTATGAATTGGCTTTGTGCCTTGGTCCTATCCCTAGGATGTCCAGTGGGACCGTATGTGTCTGCCAGTTTTGTGGGGATCAGTGCACAACAGAATTTAACAATGTGGCAGTGGACAGATGAGAAAGCAGGGGTGGGAGATGAGGTAGGAGCAAGTGAGAACAGCTGTGAGACCATGAATACCACTGGGAGAGAGGAAGGCAGTGGGAAGAGTAAGCTCTTATTCCACAGGGTAGGCCAAGGGTAATGTCAACAAAGACCTGGAAAGAAGAAAATAAAATAAGTGATAATAGTAGAATGAACAATAAAATAAATACTAAAACTAAAATGACAGCTATTCCCTTGGTACTAACTATGCCAAGGTATATAACATGTTTTTTTGGTCTTTTTGGTTTTTTTTTTTAGCTCAAATTCAAAATGTGAGTATCATCATGTCCCTTTTCTGGATGTGAAAACTAAGGCTCAGAGAATTAATGTAAGTTCAGTCTACACAACTGGTTGCCTGTCCTTGCTGTCTTCTTCTGTACATGAACGCAGGGAGAGGCTAGCTGCCTCAGGTCATTTGCTATCTACCATCTTACAGCCCCATTTCAACTAAGGCAAACATTCCTTTTCAGTGAAACCCAGGCCCGTCTTATTTTCCCTCTTTGTAGAACTAATATGCTTTCCAAGAAATTTCAGCAAATCTGATTAGTGTATCCCAGAATGCAAGACTCTCCCAAATGACTGTACTATTGGCTTCATAACAGTGTTTTCTGCTCTCTCCAGAGCCTTTGTGGTCCAAAGGGAGTGTTTAACATATGGCATGGTAGTGGAAAATTTATTCCTTGACAATCATATAAAGTTTTTGTCTACAAAGTACCTTATTGTGCACCAGATATAAGTTTCATTAATTAAAAATAGCAAGAAGGGACTCCAAAAAAGGGTGAAAATGTTTTTTCCACTACAAAACACTTCTGCCCACCGCCATACGTACTCAACTTATTCACCTAGCAGGAGAGGAGAGGCAGCAGCCCTGTCAGGACCCACGCCATCTTAGTAACAGTAGAGACAAAGAAATAGCCTGAAATTGCAGATTTTTCTGGCATTTGGCTCAGTATCTACTTCAGCCCAAATTTTTATTAATCGATTCCTTTTCAGAAACAAAGAAAAATGAGCTCATATTTTACAGTCATTTTTAAATCCCCACTGAATAGTCAGAAAACTGAGGCTCAAAGAAGAGGTCAAAGTTCACAGAGATAGTCCATGGAAGAGGGAGGTCCCATACCAGTTCTTTCCTTGGTCTCTGAGAAGAAACTGGGTGAATGAAATGGACAATCTGGGGGAAAAAAACAGTAGCTACATAAATATCAGAGTTCTATAATTTAGAGTTGATACTTAGGTTCAGTTCCAATATTTTATCTGATATTTCCTGATATTTCTCCTCTCCTCAGCAAGACTGTGAAGACACAAGTGAGGATGTTTGGGCTGGGCTCCATATTCCATACCACACTATCTTTCTCACACACAGAAAACCCTTCCTTGGTATTCCATAATCTAGCCTCTTGCTACTCAGAACTATGGTTCAATCAGTCAGCAGCATTATGCATGGCCTGGAAGTTGGAGAGAAATATAGAATGTCAGGCCCCACCCCAGACCCACAAAATTCCACCAGATCACGTTCTAAGCACGTTAAAATCGGAAAAGCACTAATCTAGACTTTTCCTCATCTCTCTTTCATCTAGATGCTCCTTTAAGGTGACTAATTCTATATCCTACTTTTTCCTATCCTGGGTGCTAGCAGTGAAACTACTCCCTGCCAAAGTACGAGTTGACTAAATATAGGATTCTCCCCCATTAGCTGAAGTGCAATTAAAAATTTCCTGCACTTGCAAGGCCCTTCAAGAATTGGTATTTAGCAGGCCAGTGGGAAATATTTTGAATCTTCTTTCTCTCCCTAATGGAAAACCATGTCAGCCTCTGCCTGTTCTACTTAGACCAATGGGCATCACTGTCTTTATCCTCCTCTTGTGGCACAATGTCAAGAACACCATGCTCAGACATGAACACTAGGGCCGGCTCAGTCCTGCACAGATCTGCCCAACAACTGTGGACTGTGTGTCAATCTGCTTTGACCGCAGTTTCCATCTTTATAAGATGGGAGTGTTAAATGGGAATGGAATTTTTTGTCTCCTACAGAATATTTGTTCATAGAGATTCACACGCACACACATACACACACACACAGGCACACACATACATATGAGCACTCCCTTTATGCAGGCTAACCTTTGGGAATTCCCTCTTCTGAAAATTTAAAGTACCCCTAAATATTGAAGGCCTTAAAAGTCTAACAGGAAAAAAAAAAAGGAAGTTTAAGCAAGACTTTCTTAAACTAATTTGCCCTTTGCTCAGAAACAACATTTATCTTCCCTTTTTTTTCCCCCTGCTTATTCCTCAATTAACTTTTTTGTCCACAGATAACACTTTAAGAAATACTGGGTTAGAGGATCTCAAAAGATTCAGCTCTTACATCCTATATTTTACCATTTTACCCTCTCCTCATGGAGGATTCTGTCAACTTTTATAATTGTTGTGTTATTACTTTTAAAGTAATTGCAATATTTATAATCATTAATTAAACCAAATTTTGCTTTGGAGCACAATAGATTTAATACAAGGTATCTTTGCTTCTTGTTTCTACTTTCCATACCCATGAACCTGGAGCAGTTCATTGACTTGATACAAACAATTTTTATTCTATGTGACCCAAGTCATTCCTGGCAAAGTGAACTCATGTTTGAAAACATGTGAACTCATGCTTAACTCATTATGAAGTCTAGATTAAAAGGGATTATGCTGTACCTGTTCAACTATGGATATTATTATTTTGAAGTGAATTTACACCAAAATGCCCCTTTGTCTTCCCACATATCCTGTCAACACACGTTCTGATCACTGTGAAATTACATACTTTTTTCTTTCTTTCTTTTTTAGGAAGCAGGATTTATTGAGAGGACAGAAAAGCTCCCACAGTGGAAGGGGACCTGAGGGGGTTGTCCTACATACTTTTTCAAAAATCTTGGGAAAATATCATCTCTTCTTTGGATTATAAATAAATGCATTTTTCCCTGAGAGCTTCACTATGTTTGCCAGACCACATTCTTTTCATCATGGCCTTTGCACTTTTATCCTAATTATGCCTTTCATGACAGTAGCTATGACATACTAACACATGATAAAGTATCTTTAGCCATGTTTGATATGTCACTCGATATAGTCCTATTCTTTTTTTTTTTTTTTTTTTGAGTTGGAGTCTCACTCAGTCACCCAGACTGGAGTGCAGTGGCCACTCCCGGCCACCGCAGCCTTGACCTGCTGGACTCCAGCGATCCTTCCACCTCAGCCTCCAAGTAGCTGGAACTACAGGCGCGTGCTACCACGCCTGGCTAATTTTTGATTTATTGTAGAGGTGAGGTCTCGCCAAGTTGCCCAGGCAAGTATCAAACCTGCGGGCTCAGGCAATTCACTCACCTCGGCCTCCCAAAGCGCGGGATTACAGGCTGAGCCACCGAGCCCGGCCAGTTATTCTTTTATGGAATGATATGTTGGTGAGTTTTCTTCCTGTGCTATTTTTTTTTTCTTTTTGTTATTTGGAAACTACACACACAGATTTTCAATAACTCTGTAATAATTAACAATTAATCAAAGTATAATTTTTCACAACAACAGGAAAGGTAGATAATACAAGGTCTGTGAAATTAGGCAGGACCAAATAGTGATAAGACTAATCACATCGCTTATTTCAAAGTATAGATAAGTTTCCTGAGTGGGTCAAAAGTCACATCCTCCTCCATACAGGTAGACTGTGGTGAGAAGGAAACAGGTGAGGGGCAAAGACAGATATGAGTGGTTTACTTTAATTTCTACGAGAGAAATCTCAAAATGAACAGATGAGGTTCCCATGCCTTCTGCATTTTCAAAAACCTATTATATGGCTATTTGGAAACCTTTTATATAATTCAGCTGTTCTTCCCTCATGCCTTGTGCCCCACATGGGCGTGGATGTGTGTTTATGATGCATAAGGGAGGTAGTATTTTCAGAAAGCTTGTTGTGTGATTGCCTGCTGAGCACTCGCTTAGCACTGTGTGCGGTCAAGATCAACCCTTCATCAAAGGAGCCCTTGTCACAAATCTCAGTGATTTCAATCACGAGGCTATTTTCCTTATTTTGAATACAAGTGTAAACAGAATTTGAAAAGACTCTTTTAACTTTTTGGAAATGATATGACAGCCTGTGTGAAATAGAGGTGGACCATATTTGTATCAACAAAATACCAATCGAAATTTTTAAATTCTAAGCTTTTTTTATTACCAAGATTGTTCCAGCCCATGGTGATACTATTCCAATAATACTCATGTAGTTATCACTTCCCATTGATTTAACATGCTTGCCTGTCCTTCATAATAGTGTAGATTAGCCCGACAGGACATATTTATGAAACATGTCTGATTAGTACCCATAAGTATGTTTTACTAAAGACTGATTTGATCAATTCGTTTTCCCATAATTTTTTTTCCCTTGGAAATTGCAGATCTGTAATTTACAAGATATATCAACTCACCTTTCTAGCATTACCACTTGAGTCTAGTCGTAAGAGAGAATAGCTCCAGGTGCTAGAATCATTAACTAAGAATATTAAACCCGTAAATAAGATCTTCCTGAATATGTTTTACCAACAAAGAGTCTTTCGTATTGCCACCAGTTAACGCTAAGAAAATTAAACATCATTTACAAACAAGATAAAGACATTTTTCCTTCCACAACCAATTAAGAAAATCAGAAGGAAAATGTTTTGATTCATGCTCATCATATACATGTAAATATATCACATAATGGCTCATATTTAGCAAATATAAAATACCAAAACACAAATGAAAAATATTTTGGCATCTGTCCGGCCCCAGAGCTGGCTAACACAAAGTGTGATATGTAAGTGTTTTAGTCCTGCTGTTAAACATTCACTGATCTGAATAAATTAATTACAAATTATGTTTATCAAAAACACAGTGAACTTTTAAAACACAGAAAAGGAGGAACCTCTTCTAGTCACTCACATCCAACAGAAGATGAGAGGAAAATTATCACTCAATAGTGGGTCCAGAGCCGGGCTCAGTGGCTCAGCCTGTAATCCCGCGCCTTGGGAGACTGAGGTGAGTGGATTGCCCGAGCTCGTGGGTTCGAGACCCTCCTGGGCAGGCGAAACCTCATCTCTACAATAAATCAAAAAAATTAGCCGGGCGTGGTAGCGCGCGCCTGTAGTTCCGGCTACTCGGAAGGCTGAGGCGGAAGGATTGCCGGAGCCCAGCAGGTTGAGGCTGCAGTGGCCGGGAGCGGCCACTGCACTCCAGTCTGGGCGACAGAGTGAGACTCCAACTCAAAAAAAAAAAAAAAAAAAAAATAGTTGTCCAATGGAAGATATAAATTGGAAGGCCTCTGGGCAACATGGCATTGTGCATTTATACTTTGAGGGTATCCCCTCAGTTATCAGCTACAACAATAACTGATAACATTTAAAAATTAAAATTAACAAAAGTAAGAGGAGACATCTTCTTAAACCGGACACAAAACTGGCTCTAACTCACATAGTTGAACGCTGAATAAAGGCGACCTTGAACCTGCTGGCATAGACTGTGGGTGGTAGAGATCAAAGGCAGCCCAGGTGTTGTGACTGACTAGCACCCAGATTATTATGCTAAACTAGCAGCTTGAGAAAAGCTCCCCTAACCTCTCAATGTAGCTAAAATAATCTGCAGAGAAACCTGGAACTGCAGTATCAACAAAAACAACACAACATGAGAGCCCTATACCACCAGTTCAGGATCTGTACTGACCTGAGAATGGATTGGACCAGGTGGAGGCAACTGTAAGATGACTAAACAGAAAGAATTAGGTAGAGGGAAAGAAATAACTCCCACTCAAGATAAGCATGCAAAAGAAAATTCCATAGAAACTGATGGAATTAACATTGAGAAAGACAGTAGTGAGGAGAAGGGTTAGTTTACCCTTCTCCTATGAGAAAGTTATTGATTTCCATCTATGTAATCCTAGTACACATGCACATCCCCCTAAGGGAAATCTAACTAACTTCGGGGGAGTTTGAGTATGTGTTGCATGTATACGAGAAAATACGAAACTATGGGAGCAAACAAAAACACATGCCACGCTCAGAATTACTGTGATATTTAAAATATATATTGCTAGCTTCAGAGTCACTGAACTTATCATTCAATCTGATTTTCTAGAAGTCCATAGTAATTTGCCTTTAATATATAAGTAGACAATAAATGCTCATCGAGTATATTGAAAAGAAAAATTCCATCATGTTAGCATTTATAATTTAGGACCTAATGAGAGGCAAGAAAACAAACAAATTAATTTTTAAAAAAACATGGCATTAAGAGGGAGATGATTTAAGATCAGGTCCGCTCTGTACAGTTTGCTGGCTGGTGACTTTGGGTAAGTGCACACAGCCATCTTTGAGTCTCATTATCTCATCTGTAAAATTATCTGACCACCTCAAAGCTGACAATATAATAAGAGACTGGATTAAAAGTAGCTCCCCTCTGCCTCAAATCTTATAACATTGAAAAAAATGATATATGTTCATGTTAATGCTTGAAAACAGGACAGAAAGTCACTAGTTTTCCAGAGATTGTGAGGAATTCCTGAGATTAGAAGCTGACAGACTTGTATTAATGAAACAGAAGCAGAGAAACTACAAACTCAAATATGCTCAAGAGAAAAGAGCTCTTCCAGAAAATCCTAGATAACCCACATTCAGGAAAATACAAGTCAAAAGCAAGGCAAAGACATTGGGCAATTATCAAAGTAATTTAAAAACCACATTAAAAATCGTTGAACAGTCTTACTCCTCCTCTGCCTAAAACTATACACCATAAAATAATGGCATTTTCTCTCCTGTTAGACATTAGATCAATATTTTCCATAAAACAAAAAAGTGGACAGTATATCTGAAGAGGGTACCTAGAATGGATGTTATTTCTATACAAGAGAAGTACAGCACAGTCTGAGGTGATTGTTGACCTTGACAGTCACAGCCAGGAAGAACAATAGGAGAGCAGTAGCTGATACAGCATGGTTTGAGCACTGCTCCTTGAAAAGGAGTCCTAATATAAGAGCCCCACTGAAGATAACTTACTAGAAGGAAACAGGATCCCGCATGCCCAGAAGAGAATCTCGTCCTACACTGCTCCTTTTTTGGTGTATCAACTTAAGTTTCAATTGTGAAGACAGGGTATTATAAAAAAAGATAACATCCACTAACAGTGATCAAGATGAATCAAAGACAAAGATTATATTATAACTCAATATAATGAGAAATGAAAGGAAACCAACCACATAAGAGATGGACAAAAAATCCAATAAAGAGAAAAATCTATCTCCTATGGGAGAAAAAATAATAATAAATAAAAACCCAAGAAGATATCACTCTATAAAATAAAAAGGCAACATTAAGCATATTTGTTTTATATTGATGACTACCAAATGGCCAAAAATTTAGAATGTAAACTTGTTTCAAGGACAGCTAGAGTCTTTGATCTCTTGATCTTCTTTTAAAAGACTCATCTGATTAGGTCAGGCCCATCCAGGAAAACCTCCTTATGATTAACTTGAAGTCAACTGATTAGAGGCCTTAATTAAATCTGCAAAATTCTTTCATCTTTGCTATATAATGTAATCACAGGGGTCATATCCCATCATCTTTGCCAAATTCTATTAGCTGCAAGTTATAGGTTTCTACCCACACAAAGTATGACTCCTTAGAGGTCATAGACTTTGCCTATCACATGAAGGAATGTAAAAAATTTAAAATATCAAAATAAAAAGTAAAAATCCCAAAGTGGAATGACTTAAGAGAACAGACATCTGAAGTCTAAATTGAGATTATCATTGAAATATAATGTACTTGCATCAAAATGCACAGAATATGATGAATCTAGGGAAGACATGTCTCAATCAAAGTTTTCTAGTGCCTATTTTCAAGCAATACTTACAATCTCTCCAGCAAACATTTTTCTGATTTCTGTTGTCATATATTAGTTTTGCCAGTTTGGGGGAAAACTTTGGAAAGTCTTGCCTTGCTTCCATTCTTTTTGGGAAAGGGTCCAATCTTCCAATATTAGAGACAGTGTATAAGTTTTCTACAGATGCCCTTTATCAGGAATTCCTAGTGTGTTGAGATTTTTTCTTTATTTTAAATCATAAATGGGAAAATATTACCAAATGGTTATCTGTATCTACTGAGGTAATAATACAATTTTTTTCTTTTATCTTCTTAATGACACAAATTTATTTTCAAATGTCAACCAATCTTTTATTTGAAAATTTGCCCCCATTGGTATTACTATCTATTATTTTTATATGTTAGTGGATTTAATTTGGAATCTAAAGGATATCAGGCTCTAGATTTTCTATAATTGTAATATCTTTATCTGACTTTGGTATTCGAGTTTTGTTGTTCTAGTAACATGAAATAAGAGCTTCCTCCTCTATTATTTGAAAAAAATTGTATAGGATTTCTATTTTTTTCCTTAAAAGATTTTATTATTGAATCATAGGAATTTAATTTGTAGAAAGTTTTAAATTATGAATTCAAATTTCTTAGCAGATAAAGGGCTAGTCTGAGTTTCTAGTTATTTTTGTATCAGTATTGTTCATTTGCACTTTTCCAGAAATGAGCCCATTTCATCTAAGTTGACAAATTAAATTGTATAACATTGTTTGCAATATTCCCTTATCTTTTACTGTCTTAAAGATTTGTACTCATGCATCCTCTTCTGTTTCTAATAATAATCAGTCTAGCTAAGAGCTTATCAATTGTATTGATATGTTCAAAGATTCAACTAATGGTTTTGCTGATTTTTCTCTACTGTTTGTCTGTTTTCTGTTTATTGCTCTTTTGTGTTACCTTTATAATTTCATTTGCTCTATTTTCTTTGCGTTAATTCACTTTGGTGATTAATTGTTGAAGAACAAGTTTATGAAAAGTTTTATATCTTGGTAATGGTGTGAATGAGTTATGAATTTGTCAAAACTCACTAGATTGTATACTTAAGACTTTTATACTCTAGTGTATGTGAATTGCCCCTTGACAAAACTGTAAACAAATATTGAATTCTAACTAGTAAGTTTGTATCTTACAGTACTATAATTAACAATTCTGAAGCAGTTTTTCATGCATTCTAAAATTGGGTAAGTGAGAATTTATGTTAAGGTTAATTCCAGCCAGGACTTTTACCATTAGAGAAGGAGGTCACAAACGTGGAAAAGAACAAAACCCTATACAGTTGGTTTGGAACTGGCAGCACAAAGTCTTTAACTTACTCGTGTGTGTGTGTGTGTGTGTGTGTGTGTGTGTCTGTCTAGGGAGGGAGAAAGATAGAATAGTAAGCAAAATACAATTGGTAAAGAACACACAAGAGTTTCTTGTCCTTTTCTTGCTTTTTCCCTGTAATTTTAATATTCTATAAAACTAAAAATGTTTAAAAAAAATAAATTCTGCTTCACAAATGAATACAGATCAATTTTACAACAACTAACAGGTACAGTCTTAGCTGGAGAAAGGATGGTAAGACTGGCTCTGATTCATGCCTTAGGTAGGCCTGGCAGTTTTCTGTGATGAAAAGGTGAAAAAACAGAAGCACAGGTCATATTCTCTGCAAAGAAAATTGTTAAGATATGACCCAAAATAGAAAGCCTTCTTTCCTTTAAGAACACTTGCTGGGGGCTGGGGGAGAGGAATAAAACTAAACATTGGCACAATGGTGCTTGAAGCCACTTTAGGAATAACTTCTATAACCTTTCTAGTAATTTTCCATGCCCCAGACAAAACAGTTTCTGTAATTTTCAGTCCTGAAAACAAATTGTCCTTTTTCTAAGAACTATGCAACATGCTCATTTCCACCTTTTTCCTTTCCTAATTTTAGAACAAAGCAGGCTGTTATTAGGTTGTCTTTTTGCATTCATCATTTGAAAACCCCCTGCTAAGTTCATTCTTGAAAATTGAAATAAAAGAAATTTGGTATATTGTTTTTTTTCATTTTCCTTTTTCTTTTTTTGGTATGTGCATATGAAGGTAAACATTTCAAATTGCCACGATATAATTTAATTCCTCTTAGTCTGACAATGTCTTAATAATAACACATTATCAAAGGACCTGTTTAAGGTTCCTGCCTCTGTTTAACTTTTATCCAAGTATTTTCCTACTGTACTTTATCCCAAATTCTATCATGAAAAAAATACACAACACTTTGGCTCTGCCCTGGTCGAAACATGCTGATAGAATGCCAAGAAGGGGATTTTCTGTTTTCGCCTCAAAGACTTTCACCTAACTAAGGAATCCATAACCCTGTTTGCATGACTGCCATTTCTGGTAAACTTGAACATAGCCTTAAAGTCAAATATTCTTAATTTTTTTGAATTATGTAGATTTCTGTTGAAGAAATAGACTTCTCATTTCTAAGAAATACAGAAAAAGTAATTCAGAGATTAGCCTATTTTATTTCTATTAGGGCATATTTTTGGTACCACCAGATGTGAGCATATTCTTAATTCAAATCATCAGGTTCAATTACATCACCAGGAAGGGCTGTTGTGTTCCTCCTGTATTTGAACTATTAATATATATGTTTTTAATTTTAAAGATTGCTTGGCTTTGGTATGGGGCATTACTCTGGGGAGCTGAAAATACAGGAAAGCAAAGCAATATATTTGGAGGTTTTCTAAGATACACATGGAAATAAATTTTACCTATTTTAGAGCTATTTCCCTCTTATACTTTATGTTGTCTATGATATAATACTGATTTAAATCCACTAATTAACATTGCTGATGGCATTTTCATTACAGGGATGTAAAACAGGTTAATGAACCCAACACCATTTTAAATCCTTCAAAGAAAAAGAAAATGCTTGTGTGTATGTGTGTGTGTGTGTGTGTGTGCGTGTGTGTGTGCACGCATTTGTACATGCTACCATCAAATTTTTCTCGAAGATCCAAAACCTTTCTATTCGTGGCTTAAAATGAAGGGAATGCACCCTATGGAAAGCATTCATCCAACCTGCATACAAATGTTTTGGCTGTGAAGTAGTAGAGACATATGGAAATCATTTTCCTTACATAAAACATGGCTGACATAAGTCACACCTAAACAAAGGTTTCTACGATCTTCAAGAGCTAGAGTAGTTTAGAGTAAAGGTACAGCTCTACTATTCTACTTAAATGTCAATGATCCAAAGAAAGTGAGAAACTTATTTTTCAGTCTCAAAAGGGACTCATTATGGAAAATCATTATTTGCTTAAGTTATTTTAAAATATATGTACTTGCTTGCTATTGTAGTACCATTTTATTTTACTGTTTTTTATTTTAATGAAGGTAAAGTTATATTTCACATTAAGGAAACTAGAAGTCAATTTTACCTAAGTTATAGGTGAGAGAAAGTATATATATATTTTTAATTGCATGGAGAAAACCTCTAAGGCAGAGATGGCAAATAGGTTTCATACCGAGGGCCAATTTTGATCAATTGGTAGTGACTATATGAAACATGGGTTGAAAAGGAATCTAAAGTGGTATTCAGGCTTCATAGGAATAAGAACCATTATTGATTAATGATGTCTGCTGTGGAAACTGGATTGGAAAGAAGCAGCATTTTTCATGTGTATCTACCGAACCTAAGTATGGTTAAATTTTGCTAGCTCTTCTTAAGTATCCTTGATATTTTAAGGGCATATTCAAAAATTATAACTTATAGAAAATCAGTTACAGACACTGTAATAAAAAGACCTGGATCTATTAAGAAAAAATAAATAAAAGAGATCAAAGTGAGCCAATGACATTGGTTAAGCCATACAACTAATGTGTACATTACCGAAGTATCATACATTTGGCCCTTGACTTTTACTGCCAATTGAAAGGGAAAAATTGGTTATATATTTCACAGTGTCCCTAAGCTTAAAAAGAATACTTTTCCAGGTGGTTTACACACATTCTTGATACAATTGGTCAAAGACTTTAAAGTTATTAAGATGAAAGAATGACATATAGTCAAGAATACCCTTGACAAAAATACAACAATGAACTTAATAAGTCTGTTTTATGAATCATGGCTTTCCATATAAGTTGGTAGCACACCATTAAAATAGAATTTGGTTTTGCAGAAGATCAACCAAATATGCTCTCTACTGATCTTGTTAAGTTATATTTTTAATATCCAAGTCAATAAATCTTTGAATATTGATTTTTTCCCCAGTTTTTAGGTAATTGATGAGTGACTACAAGCCTAAGATTGTTCACTAGCATATATTTATGGTGCATTCCTTTCTGTTACCAGGTATGGATAAATTTGCACACAATGACAATCAACCTGATTGAAATAAGGGTCAATCTCTGTCTGGTCAGTGACCCTCTCTTCCACCAGCAGGAGTTAAAACATTCAACCTTTTATATATAGCCACTGATATACAAAAGTGTATATAATGTGTGTATTCAGCACACAGTTCCAGTTTTTTTCTTTTGTTTTATTTTCAACCCACTCCTAAATCCAGTGGAACTTAAATTATAAAAATAATAGAATATAATTCAGCAATACAGAAATGCATTATTTAGAAGCATAGTTGCAGAAGAAAAGAGCCACCCAATCTAGGAAGTTAACAAAAGCATTTGTGAATCTTGGAAGCTTCTCTCTCTAGCCTAGAGCTTTTGAATTTGGGTTTATGAATCCTCATAGGCTAATTAGCTTAGCTGTTTAGAGCATGGTGCTAATGATGCTAAGGTCAGAGAGTTGGTCTCCTGGGAGTCAGTGAGCTTTGAGCAGAAAAAAAATAAAATCATTTCCACAGTCATAGCTTGAATCTTTATTCACAGTCATCCATCTCACAACGTCTCATTCTCAATCCTACCTCAGACCAGGTAAGAGCACGTGGATGGTTCAAGGTCACCTTCCACTGCCATCTGATTGATTGATGGCAGACTACTCTTAAAAAGAAGAAATTCTTATGACTTGTGCCTTTTAGTCAAGTTAAATATGTTATTTCCATGTCAAATATACACTGATTTTTCAAAGTTATTTTCAACTTGATTCAACATAGATAATGAAATCTAGATATAAGAAGGCAGAGACTAACACTTATTGAACATCTATTATGTCAGGATTTTGGACACCTTATATACCTTAGTTTTATATATATATATCTCACATCAACCTTTGTGAAGAATGGACATGCATATGCATGTAAATATTTGTAACTTTAAGACTAGTTTTTGTGTATTGGAATTAGACAGACTAGAGATTTATCTCCTAATCCCTTAATAACTAGAGTATTGGGTAACTTCATGTAAGTTACTCAGCTTCTCAAACCCCAACTTTTTGTAACTAATTGGGGATATTAATTGTACCTATCTCACATCACAGAGGTAATGTTAAAATAAAGGGAAATGATATATATTAAATGCTTAGCAGTACCTAGAACATGGCAGCATTTAAGCAAGAGGAAAAAACAGGCAGTGAGAGAAAGAGAGAGAGACTCATCCAAGTAAATATTTTTTTCATATTCTTATACCTTGACAATAACATCTCACTAAAAATGGTGAGCACATTTTTTGTGTGCAAAGGCTAAGACAGTAAATATTTCTGACTTTTTTTCCCTCAGTTACTCAACTCTGCCATTGTAGAAAGAAAGCAGCCATAGGCAATGCATAAACAAATGATCATGGCTGTGTTCTAATAAAGCCTTATTTATCAAAAGAGGCAGCAGTCCAGATTTGTCCCATGGGCTATATTTTGCCAATCAATCCTTGCTCTAAAAAATTTTTTATGCTATTGTGTTACATATTAATAATCTACTAAATTCACCTTTACAAAGTAAGATTTTTCAATCTCGAATAAGCTTTAACTTTACATTACTGTTAATTTTCTATTGTTGTCTTCTTTTTTTAGCTAATGTAAAGATCAGCTAAATTTGGCCATAATTACAATGTTGTTAGAAATTAACAAGAAAGTAGGGAATGATAGATATATTTAAAAGCATTTACCAGAGAGAAAGAATCTCAGCATGCATCCCTTTCCTATTTCCCAGATTATTAAAAATTAATAAAGCAAAATGATGAACTTGGATTTTGAAATCAGGTACCTTGGAGTACAATCAGAATTCATCTTATTTCTGGAAAAAGTTGTTGCTTGTCTGTGGGTTATGGGAACCTCTGGATTCTCTCCTGCCACCTGGACATTCTGAATTCCAGGCCCTGATATCTGTCCTATACAGGAGAAGAGTCTCAGCACTGTTGGCAGAATTATAAATAAATTTTAAATAATGGCTTAGAGAATGTTAAAGGAAAATAAATTGCACAAAAATATTTTTTAAATTTTGTTTATAATTGACACATAATAATTATACATGATTGGGGCAAGCACAGTGTGATGTTTCAGCACATGGATATATTGCATGTTGATCAAATAAGAGTAGTAAGCATGTGCATTACCCCAAATCTTCATCATCTCTTTTTGATAATAACTTTCAAGATCCTCTCTTCTAGTGATCTTGAAATATACATTGTCATATTATACAAAATACTGTTATACAATACAGAGTAACCCTACTATGCAATAGAACACCAGAATTTTTTTTTTTTTAAGTTGGAGTCTCACTCTGTCGCCCAGACTAGAGTGCAGTGGCACACTCACGGCTACCCTAGCGTCGACCTGCTGGGCTCTGGCGATCTCTCCCCCTCAGCCTTCCAAGCAGCTGAAACTACAGGCGTGCACCACCATGCCCAGTTAATTTTTTGATTTTTTTTTTTTTTGAGTTGGAGACTCACTGTCATCCAGGATGGAGTGCAGTGGCACACTCACGGCCACTGCAGCTTTGAACTGCTGGGCTCAGGAGATCCTTCCACCTCAGCCTTCCAAGTAGCTGGAACTACAGGCATGTGCCAGCACACCAGGCTAATTTTTTGATTTATTACAGAGATAGGTCTCACCATGTTGCCCAGGCTGGTCTCAAACCCGCAGGCTCAGGCAATCCTCTTGCCTTGGTCTCCCAAAGTGCTGGGATTACAGGCTTGAGCCTCCACACCCGACCAGAACACCAGAATTTTTTTCCTATCTAATTAGAATTTTGTACCCATTGACCAACCTCTTCTCATCTCTCCTCCCTCCTCCCCTCCCTAACCTCTGGTAACCAGTATTATGCTCTCTACTTATATGAGATCAACCTTTTTAGATACCACATGTCAATGAAATCAAGCGTTGTCTTTTTGTTTCAATTAACATAATATCCTCCTGGTTCATTCATTATCTTTTTAGCTGAATAATATTCCATTGTTTATAATTTTCACGCTTTATCCAGTCATCATCAGAGGGACATTTAGGTTGATTCCAACTCTCGGATAGCGTGAATAATGCTTTAATAAACATGGGACTTTAGCCATCTCTTTGACATTCTGATTTTAATTCCTTTGAGTATATACCTAGTAGTTGAATTGCTGGATTGTTTGGTAGTTCTGTTTTTAATTTTTTGAGGAATCTCCACACAGTTTTTCATAATGGTTGTACTAACATATATTTCCACAGACAGGGTTTAAGAGTTCCCCTTTCTCCATATCCCTTAACCAGAATTTTTTTTTTTATTTTTGATAATAGCCATTCTATAATTCATTGTGGTTTGATTTGCATTTTCCTAATGATTAGTGATGCTGAGCGTTTTATATACTTGCTGTTCATTTTGCATGTCTTCTTCTGAGAAACGTGTATTCAGGTCTTTTGCCCATTTTTAAATTGAATATCTGGGAAGGTTTTTGTTGTTGTTAGGTTATTTGAGTTTCTTATGTATTCTGTATATTAACCCCTTGTAAGATGAATAGTTTGCAAACGTTTTTCTTTCATTCTACAGGTCATTTTCGTGTTCCATTAATTGCTTTCTTTGCTGTGCAGAAGCTTTTTAGTTTGATATAATCTCATTTCCCTATTTTTGCTTTTGTTGCCTTTGCTTTTGGGGTATTATCCAAAAAATCCTTGCCCAGACCAATGTCATGTCAACGTCAATTTCCCCTGTGTTTTCTTCTACTATTTCAGAGTTTTGAGTCTTACATTTAAGAATTTAATCCATTTTGCGATGATCTTTGTATAAGGTGAGAGATGAATGTCTTGTTTCAATTTTCTGTTATGTGGATATATAGTTTTTCTAGTACCATTTATTGAAAAGATTGCCTTTTTTCCAATGTGTGTCATAGGCACATTTGTCAAAAATATATTGGCTGTGAATGTGTGGATTAATTTCTGGGGTCCGTATTCCACTCTGTTGGTCTATGTGTCTGTTTTTATGTCAATACCATGCTATTTGGGTTACTGTAGTTTTGTAGTATATTTTAATTTCTGGTAGTGTAATGTCTCCTACTTTGTTTTTTGTTTTTTGGTTTTTTTTCCTCAGGCTTGCTTTCGCTATACAGAATTTTGTATGTATGTGTTTCAGGATGAATTTCAGAAATGCTCAAAAATATTTTCATGTATTCTCTTAATTTTGATTTATAACCACTGCCATCCTGAATATGTGTAAAATTTCTTTAAACAGGGAGATTATTTTTAATACTCTTTTTCTGGCTTTTATGCAAAGAGTTCCCACCAAAGATAAGAAGTGGTCACTCATTAAATAATATGTTTTGAAGTTCAATCAATTCCAACAACTTTTAACTTAGCATGTATAAGCCAGTCTTACATTAGAAAAATGGAAGTCCTTTACAAAAAGGGGAAAGTTTGAGAAAAGAAAGAAGATGAAATTGTCAGGGCTTTTGTCAATGTTTTGGTAAAACACATACAAATAGAATAATTTTATTTGGTTTCATCTCTTTCAGTTTGACCTGCCTCTTACAGCAAAACACTTTTTCTACTAACTTGCTGACTACTCAGTGATTTTTATTTTGTTAGCATTGTTTTTTCCATGCAAGTCTGGCATACTTTGAAAGAAGAATGTTGGCAGGGCTTGGTGGCTCAGCTTGCAATCCCAACACTTGGGGAGGTTGAGGCAAGTGGATTGCCTGAGCCCGTGGGTTCGAGATCCACCCGGGCAACTTGGCGAAACCTCGTCTCTACAGTAAATCAAAAAGTAGCCAGGCGTGGTAGCTCGCGCCTGTAGTTCCGGCTACTTGGAAGGCTGAGGCAGAAACATCGCTGGAGCCCAGCAGGTCGAGGCTGCGGTGGCCAGGAGTGGCAACTGCACTCCAATCTGGGAGAAAGAGTGAGACTCCAACTCAAAAAAAAAAAAAGAAAAGAAAAAGAAAGAATGTTGGCTACTTCTTCCCTTAGATTGACCTAATAGATTGCCACAAAATTCATAAGAGCAAAGGCCTTGCCATTTCTCTCTATGAATCATATTGCTGACATCTCTTCAAAACTCAGGTGAAGATTTTATTATGAGCTCTCTGCTGAGAATAGTGCACGTTTGTATCATGGAACCATTTGCTCCCTGATGTAGATGATTAGAAATAGGTGAGAATAAAACTAGCCCCACTGCACTGTCTCATAACTGCTTGATGAAGACCATCTAATTTCTTCTTCTCAAATATGGGTGAGAAATTCTAGGATGTTTCTCTTTGTCACAACTTGAATTTCTTAGCTCCCAAGGCAAATATTAGTTAAAAATAACACAATTAAAGTTGTAAAGAAAGAATAGCTGAAATATTGTTTAATTTTTTCAAGATGGAAGTAATTTCTGACAAGGCCATCCCTTCATTATATCTGAATATACATATTCTGTCTCCCCAGGCCCAGGAGCTTATTAAGAAGACCCGCCTGGGCAGGCGAAACCTCATCTCTACAATAAATCAAAAATTAGCTGGGCGTGGTAGCACGCGCCTGTAATTCAGGCTACTCGGAAGGCTGAGGCGGAAGGATCACCGGAGCCCAGCGGGTCGAGCCTGCGGTGGCCGGGAACGGCCACTGCACTCCAGTCTGGGCAACGGAGTGAGACGCCAACTCAAAAAAAAAAAAAAAGAAGATTCCATTTGGCAAACCTTATAATTAAGTCTAAGAGGAGTCCTGCTAATTAGTTGCCAGTTCCAAAGGACCAGCACAGTCCAATCACACTGAAAGTTTGGTATGACATAGAAGAAATTTTGTTCTTTCATGTGCATAGTAAATATTTGTGGCATTGCCAAAATGCTTTAACAAATTTGCTCATAGATTATTTTATTTAACTTACATTTTCTCTGGAATTATTGACAGCTAACAAAGAAATATAATTATTCAAAGGAACTGGACACCATGCCTCTTCAACCTCATCTCAAAGGCAGAAATATGACGGGTCAGTGAACATTTAAAGGAAGGTAACCAAGCTAGCTGAAAGGGGCATGCTAGATTTCAGCAGTATGGATGAACTCTGAAAAAGGCCTAAAACTTGAAAGAAATTTGACTGTACCCAATGGAAATTAAACTCCAAGAAAATAAGGATTAGTATTGACACTATACCCTTTGAAGACACTACATATAGTGGCTTTGGCTGAGACATTAATATAAGTAAGAAGGATTGTTGAAAACCAGTGTAATTATATAATATGCTTAGGCAATAAGGTCATATTGCTTCTATTATAAGCATACCAAAACATGGCACTTGGCATTTACATTTGTTTTCTTTTCAAAACCAACCTTATTTACTTTATTCAGCCCTTGGGAACCTGGTAGGCTGAACATTTGTATTTCTACTTAATATATAAAGAAACTATTGCCCAAGATGGTTCATACTTACATTTTCTCTGTTCAGAGAAGTTGTTAGTAACAGGATTCATACTTCAACCATCACATTTTCTAAATTTATTTTTTTTAACAGAAAAAGTGGTGCATTGTTTTTAGTAATGCCTAGAAGGGAGTGAGTCATAATATTTTATTGATGATTCTTGTCCATCACATGATCTTTAATAATCACCTAACATTATCACTTTACCGTATAGGTAAAATAATATACATAGCACAAGGACTATTTCAAAGTTCAATCCTCTACATGAGGAAAGTAATTTCATATTTTGAATTTTTCTTTGTCACTTTTAAACTCTGTGACCACCATGGATTCTATGGAAACTCACAAACAAGGGAAACTAAACAGGAAACCTTCTATTTTTTTTATTATCAGCAGGAAATTTAGCTCAGGAAGTACAATAAAAACTTGGCCATTCAGAATCCTTAGGGAATGGATCCTTCCAGAAAGTCAAGCTTTGGAAATCCCTCAGGGCAAACTCCCTTAAGTCTTGAAACTAGGTTATTTAATTATTTTGAATTGAAACACTCTGAAAATGTACAAGACATTCTCTGCATGTTAAACTGAATTGATTATTTCTTAGTTAAAGGCATTTTAACGCAAATCATTTGCTTTATACTACTTAGATGCCCTTAGATTCAACCGAGGAATGTAAGAACACTTCAACAATTAATTAAATCACACAAGTTTGTGTGTGTGCATGTGTGTGTGCATGCTAATTGTGTTTGCCTTTGGAAGATTTTCTGTCACCTGCCTTGCAATCAACCCTCATTCATTCTTTAATAAACTCTCTTTCTGACTTTAATTTGCAAAATTGAGTATAAATAACTAAGCCTGTTAAAATTGTAATAAGGTAAAAGTAAAGAGGCTGTAGGTGAAAGCCTGAGTTCTTCTACAGATGTCTAGAAGATGGCTTTATCTCATAGACTTGTAATACCACAAAAACTAAATAAGATTGGTTTTGCAGTCTGAATTTAATTAGTGTTCTTAACTGTGTAAACACAATCTAAGACAGAATAGTTTTAAAAAACTTAAAGATAATGGTACAATAGACATGCATATGAATTCAATGATAATTTGGGTCCTTGGGGATTTTGAAGGAAATATTTCCATGTTCAAATTTCCCTTGGAATCAAAACTATCATAACTTGTTACCAAGTTAAATTTCAGCAATTAATGCATTAATTCAGGAAACATCTACTAAATGGTAATCATGTCCAAGCTCTATCTTGTGCTCAATGTACAAGTAAATCGAACCACAGTAACATATGTATTCCTCGCTGAATTTTATCAACTTAGCTGTTATTTATTTAGTTATGCATTCATGTCAGTATTCATGCCTTGTATTTCCAGAGATTATGCTAGATATTTAGGAATTAATGCAAACCAAAGTAGACATAACCCAAGATCTTATGAATGTTGGCATCAGTGAATTACTGTGGGAGTTAAACAATCAAATAATCAACAAATGTATAAAAACACACTGTGGTCAGGAAAATGTACAGGAAGTTCAGAGCCTTGTGAAAGCATATAACTGACTTGACTGGGATGTCAGCAAGTCTTCTGTCAGGAGGTCAAGGTTTGAGGTAAAAGTGAATGAGTTAACCAGGTAAAAGTAAAGACTCTGGGGTAGCGGAGGTTCATGTGAGGCCCCCACAGAGGGCTGTATGGCTGAAGCTCAGAAACTAAGCAAGAGAATATGGTCACTTGAGAGGGTGGCCAGGTGATAAAGGACCTTGTATACCTTCTACTTTTTCTTAGGGATATTGTTTTTAACCTAAGAGAACCTACTGGTACAAATAATAACTTGTTTTCAAGGAATGATGTCAATGAGCAATAGCATAGAAAAATTTCATATAAAAATATGAATGTATTTTCCATTTTACATGAAATAGAAAAGAATAGGAAAATGTATTTAAATGCCCCCATGACCCCTTTAGACATTCCTATATCCTATTTGTGCATATTTTGAAATGGACTCCAGTAGCTGTTTCAATCAATACCATGCAATGTCAATTTCTGTTTCATGTTTAGATATTGTTTCCCAACCAGGAAAGACACAAAAGATGATCTCCAGATGGCAATCAATAACAAGTCAAGAGAGGTCCCATTCAGATAGAGCAGGAAAACCAAGAGCACCCCATCCTGATTGGAGGAGAAAGATGCCAAATTCGCATGCCAAACTGGAGAAAGAGATGAAAGTCTCTACAATGGGGCACTCTAGAAGAAAGCGAAACTGATGGATTATCAGATGAATTAAACATGGAAAATGTCATGGATAAGCATTTAATAACTATGTCAAAACACCTGAAGGAAAATTGCAGTAAAAACATAGAAAACTAAGCAATTTTTTAAATGGTAACTATTAGCTTCAGAAAAAATAAGGAATTGTATAAAAAAGGAAACAAAATCACAGGCTACCTCTCTGTTCAGAAGAGGCCAATTCATGGAAATATGTACAATCAGATATAAGGAGAGACTGAGCTGAACCGATCAACTCTGGCTTTGTCTTCCACTTCAGCCAGGCCCGGCTCCCCTCTTCCTGTTCCTTCCTTTCCCTTCCTCTTTCTCCACCTCTTTCTTCTATTCCTTTTCTCATTACCTCCTTTCTCACTCCCCACATTCTCACTCCCATTCCTACCTCATCTCCCCATTGTCTCAGTGTTGGTGGAGTTGACATTTAACAGTATGGGAGCGGGCTCCCAAGTCCTCAGTTCCTTGCAAAGTTTGGCTTGAATCTTCATCCTGCCCTCCAGAAAAAAATAAAAAAATAAAAAAGAAGCGACTGAAAGCAAGGTGTGTGTGTATATGTGTGTGAGGTATACGACAATTACATCTTTATATTTCACTTCATTAATACCTTATGTATGTTCAGTAGCTTATGTATAATACTAATCACTATAAAATATTGTCAAAATCACTATAAACATTACTAAAAAATCACTATAAAATATTATTTAAGAATATAGATCTAATTTCCAGGAAAAACAATGAAAAGCGCTCAAAGTGATTAACTCAAAAAACGGTTAACTATTAAATGTAAAAGGGAGCAGAGAGGTACTGTTTTGTTGATTAATTTTATATGACAATTTGCCATTTTAAAACATATATGGATACAATATTTTTGTAAACATTAAAATTAACTTTAAAACAGGTATACCCATATATTTCTCAAATTATTTGAACATCTCATCCATATGAATCTAAATTTGGCCTACTATTCAGGCAAAATTTAAAGCAAGTTAATAGAAGTCATTGGGGGAAGAAATAATTGATATTTTAAAAAGTCTTTTCCTTCTGCATTTTTAAATGATCTTATTGTCTAGAGCAGTTCAGGAATTGCCAATACTGCTCTTGAACATTTTTTGAAGTGTGAGTCTAAATGGAAAATATTTCTCTTGAAATTCTGCCAATAGATAACAAGTATGGAAAAAAATTACACAGAGCTCTGTTATTCTGAAACAGATGCAAAAAGACAAAATGTGGTTCATTGAGTTTGGTTTCAGGATTTAACCTGAAATAGTCACAAAACTACCAACTCCTTTTGAGCTTAGGAAACATACTTTCAGCACCTGAATGACATGACCTCCCTCATGCTTTAGAAATTATTCACATCTCTGGCTTACAGATGTTTAAAGACCAAAAAAATTAAATGGAAAATATCAGAGAAGTACTACTAACTATGCCTAATTAGTCTTAAAAGGTCCATAAGAGCATGGGGTTATTTAAAAGGCTGCATCATTTAAGGACCCTACTCAAATTTATGAATACTCTGGAGTAAAGGTCAGAGGACAAACCCTCATGACTTTTAGCTCTATGATAAAACTGTTTTTCTGAGAGAAGTGGTTTGGGACAAAACATACAATGAGCAGTTACATTAAATTAAGTTTTTAATCATTAAAAAATAAATTCTATCAACCAGATTGATTGGGAAGTGTTGATAACAAAAAATAAATCAAGAAATTCCAAACATAAATTATACTCAATTCCATCAGTGCCAGTTTATGTATCTAATTTCTTTGTATTCCCTGGGTAAGGCTGTGTCAAAGATTTTTTATAAGAAAAAATTAGTAATCACATGATAATCTTCTCAGAGCAGAAGGAGTAAAGATGAGTGACGGGCCCTGCTAGAACCTTGTGTTAGTCAGCAAAAAATAATATCGACACTGTCTGGTTTAAGTAGAAAAATAATTTATTGTTGGGAATTGAGTGCTCACAAAGTCTACTGGAAGCCGGTGAATCAGGTTTGGATGCTGTGCTGGAGAACCTCTTGAAAGTTTCAGTTGTAAGAGCCAAGACAGTATGATTGGCAAAACCTCATCACATTCTGGAGCTTCTTCAGTGAAAGTGCTGTAGCCACCTCCTTAGGGCCCACGTCACATGGGCACGACGTAGGATTGAATACCAAGAGCCCTGCCATCTCTGCTTCCTAAAAATCAGAAAACTTATTGCAAAAGATGAGTCTGGTACACGCAGCACATGCAGCACTTCACTGTGCTCACTTCTGAGTTGAAAACGTGCCTGGATCATTGGATGGGCTAGAGGTTAGATCACATCACATGCCTGGATGGTGGATGGAACGTGAAATTCTCACCAGGACATAGACATGGAGGAGGTTAAGTTTCATAACATAGAAATGTCTCCAAACTTGAAGATAGATAAAAATCTTCTGAGCAACCAGAACACATTATAAATGTTCACTGTTCAAATGTCACAACAAATATAATTGGTCTAATCCCTAACTAGTGACAATTAACACCTAAGGAGTTCTAAGTAAGTCACATTATAAAGCCAGTTCAACAGTATGAAGTTCAGGTCTACAATGGTAATGAGATTGCCTGAAGCAGTACTATTTCACAGGATACAACGTGGATTCTACAGTGAATGATTTCCCAGAGTTATTATGGAATGACGATGATGATAATGATGATAAGTTAACTGATTTTTACTGAATGTTTACTATCTCTTGGGCACAGTGCTAATCATGTAACAAACACAT
This sequence comes from Tarsius wallacei, assembly GCA_963574415.1. NCBI lineage: Eukaryota > Metazoa > Chordata > Mammalia > Primates > Tarsiidae > Tarsius > Tarsius wallacei. Next base: position 22,852 of record CAUYQG010059969.1, on the reverse strand, counting down.
TAGTTTTGGCATCTTAATTTTCCCATTTTGCTGATGAGGAAACCAGGGCTTAAAGAAGTCAAGGAATACAAAGGCCTAACATCTAGGGCCTACAAGGAACTCAAACGTGACAATAGGAAAAAAACAAGCAGCCACATTTAAAAAGTGGGCAAAAGACATGAATAGACACTTCTCAAAAGAAGATATACAGGCAGCCAAAATAGACACATGAAAAAGTGCTCATCCTCACTAATCATCAGAGAAATGCACATCAAAACCACATTGAGATATCACCTAACCTCAGTAAGAATGTCATCATTAAAAAACAAACAATAACAGATGCTGGTGAGGATGCGGAAAAAAAGGACCGCTTCTATTGCTGGTGGGAATGCAAACTAGTGCAACTTCTTTGGAAAACAGTGTAGTGATTGCTGAAAGAACTAGAAATTGACTTTCCATATGACTGAGCAATCCTCCTATTGGGAATATACCTGGAGGAACTCAAATGATTCTACAAAAAGATACCTGCACATGCATGCTTATTGCAGCACTGTTCACAAGCAAAAACATGGAACCAACTGTGCTACCCACTGAAACTGGACTGGATTTTTTAAAATGTGGTACATATACACAATGGAAAGTTATGCAGCCATAAAGAAGGACAAACATATGGACTTTGCAGCAACTTGAATGAATTTAGAATCTATCATACTCAGTGATCTATCACAAAAACAGAAAACTGAGTTCCACATGCTCTCACCCATAAGTGGACCTTGAGCAATTATCATAATACTATAAGAAAGGTATTGGCAATTGTGGGAAACTGCCAGGGGAGGGTTGGGCATACCTTATCAACAAGGGTACCTCCATAATGAACATTTGTATAGCTAACCCTGAATTGTACCCCACATCTTTAAATTTAAAAAAAATTTTTAAAAAGAAGTCAAGGAATTTAGCCCAACAGGTGACAACTCGGGGATATAGCTGGAATTTGAACAAAGGCAAGTTTAAAGGGTACCAGAATTCTGGAGTTAGAAACGTTTCAGCCCTCATCTCTATCACTAACATAAAAGTTTGTCCTCTGGGTCTTGGTTTCTTTATTTGCAAAATGGGAATTGAAACTTGTGTCCTACTTCTTTTACATTTTGAACATCAAATATTGTAAAGCACTCTGTAAACTCTAAGTTGCTATTAATATGTAAGGAGTTATTATCATTAGTAATGCAGAATTTTTTTTTTTGGATCTTGGTTACTGTTACTTGTTTAATATTGCATTAAAAGCATTTGTTGTATTTGTTACCTCCTTCAGGTAACAATTTCTTCCTGAAGGAACTTCATCTTATGCATTCCCTGTCATTTAGTATGCACGGAAATGTTCTCAGTCTAACTCAGCTCCAGGATCAGAACCTGATTGACTTAAGTCAAAATTCATATCTGAGTTCATTAACCTTAGTGATTGGCCCAGAGAGGGGCAAGCTACACAATAAAAACTAACCTCGGCAAGGTTAGGTGGCTCAGCCTGTAATTCTAGCACTTTGGGAGACTGAGGTGAGTGAACTGCCCGAGGTCGAGGGTTAGAGACCAATCCTGGGCAACTTGGTGAGACCTCATCTCTACAATAAATTAAAAAATTAGCCTGGCGTGGTAGCAGGTGCCTATAGTTCTGACTACTTGGAAGGCTGAGGCTGAAGGATCACGGGAGCCCAACAGGTGACACTGGGGTGGCTGTGAGCGTGCCACTGCACTCCAGCCTGGCTGATGGAGTGAGACTCCAACTCAAAATAAAATTAAAAAAAAAAAAAGAAGAACTAACCTCAGCGGCAAAAGGATTGCCTGAGACCATGGGTTAGAGACCAGCCTGGGCAACTTGGCGAGACCTCCTCTCTACAATAAATCACAAAATTTGCTTGGCGTGGTGGCACAAGCCTATGGTCCCAGCTACTTGGAAGGCTGAGATGGAAGGATTGCCTAAGCCCAGCAGGTCCAGGCTGCGGTGGCTGTGAGTGTGCCCCTGCACTCCAGCCTGGGCAACAAAGTGAGACTCCAACTCAAAAAAATCAAAGGAAAAGAACTAATGTGATTCACTTCTAGGCTATTTCTCAGGTTTCTGAAAATGAGAATGTCCTCTTCTTTTTTTTTTTTCGGTAGCATAAAATGAATCTCTAAGGTCTGGAACCCTTTGTTTTTATGAGAAGAGAGCTGGGGTTGGCTGGGAGCCACCTTGTAAAGCCTGAGGAAAGGGCCAATGGAAAGACAGCAGGACAGAGAGGGAGAAATTGGGATCCTAGTGGCATCAAATGGGTCATGAATTCAGTATAGCTTGAAGCTAGACTTTCCACTGGACATTTTGGTTGCATAGACCAGTATAGATTTTATGTGACTTACGATATTGTATTGCGTAGGCTTTTCAAAAGAGTGTTTTGTCCTATTAAAAATTAGCAATTATCCTTTAACTCCTTTTTACTTTTTCCCATTTGAAAGATCTCATTTAAGTTAATATCTAAACAACAATAACATAAATAACTATCAGGATTCTCCACAATCTTGGATGATTTCATGTAAAAACAATGCATTTTCCACATTCTTGTACTGGATTCAAATAAAAATAGTAAAGCTGAAAGGAATAATCTAGCCCAAATCCCTCATTATATGGATGGAGAAGCTAAAATTCATAGTAAAGTGACTTGCCAAACTCGGCTAATTATTTGCAAAGCTAGGGCTAGAATCCAGGTATTCTGATTTTTTTCTTTTTCTTTCTTTTGCTTATTAATTCATGACAAAGAGACTGCTGGGTCTTTTTTTGTTGCCTTCAGATTAGAGCCTCTAGTATAATCTTTTGAATCCCTTCAGTGTTAAAAAATATCTATCCTTTGAAGATGGATTTGATTTGGGGGAACAATCAAAAGTCATTTAGAGCCAAGTGCAATAAACATGGTAGATAATCAAACCAAGTAATTCATGTATTCGTCCAAAAAGAGTATAACATTAAAGTAATGAGGCTGATTTTTTTTCTTGTAGCTCATAAACTAGCTTTGATGTCATTATATTAAAATAGAAATTCCTCTGACATTCATTTTGGAGTTATATTACTCACAATTTGATACTGTTATGTTTCCTAGATTTTAAAGAAGGCCCTGCTAGTATTCCCATATAATTAAGGTAGCAGCAATGATATGGTATTTTTTCTTGCTTTACTAGATGTAACTGAGAAAGATAATAAATAATGCAATTTAATTTCACGATAATTTGTTTAATGCTAATATACCAGGCACCAATGCAGACCTTGATATAAAGAAAAGAAATACGTGACACAAAACATTTACTACTAGCTTTCTATTTTAATGATGAGAAGTTGAGGTTCAGGAAAGCTAAACGAACTTTGTAAAGATTCTTGATTCCCAGACCAGCTGTCTTGGGAAAAAAACCAACCTGTGTTAACATTCTGCCCCTGATATAATTAAATGCAAAATAAAAGCTGTCTTTAGCCAAGGTAGAGAGTGCATTGGCACCAAAACGTAGCCATGTACACTTATGAGCAAGACCCAGAATGCGTAAAGTTATAATTCCATTTAATTTCAGGAATAAAATAGGAATGTTAATATAGAACTTGGAAGATGGGGGAAATGATATCATCTGGAAATCATGAAGATAATAGAAACAAGAAAATCTGCAAAAAAGAATATGGAACCTTGTAAAGTTGAGTGAAGAAGAGATCAGTGTTCGTATTAGCCCAGCAAAGCACAGAAGATTTTATAACCAAAGAACCTAGGAAGTGGGAAAGATTTCCTGAAAACTCTGGGGAAAAAAATAGCCCATGATTCTGAACCCTTGTTTATGATTCCACATTCACTATGCAATTCTGATATTTATTTGGTTTCATAAATACGTTTCCATTATAAAAGACTCCGAGGGTGGTCTTTGAGGCAATGATTAACTCCTCTCATTGCACAACTTCTGTGGGTCCTGCCAGAGACCTGGTGCCTTAGGCATGTGAAACTGGTTTCTTAGGGATCAGCCTTGCTGTAGATTAAGAAATTGGCATTCTAACCTGGAATAATCATATCTATGGAGTTGATATTCATGTTCTGTTGAAGAGTAGACCTGGGTGTCCAGACCTAGGGATAGAAGTGAGCTTTGTTAAAATGTTTTTTTGTTAACCAAGTAAAGCATGTTAAATATTCCTCAATCACTGTGGACAAACTATCACAAAAATTATAATCTTAGTGTACAGTGACAGCATAGTTTTCTTCCTTTGACTTTGGACATTTTTACAAGAAAGGTAGACGTGAGTACTCCAGTAGAGAAGACAGAAAGTATGACTGCCATGTGTGTGGAATATGAAAATATGCACAGTCAGTTCTATTAACAAACACGCACCTGTGATACATCTGGAGGATGACCGGTGTTTGATGGTCAGATAGTTGTGTTCCCCCCCGACCTTTTCTTTCTTCCTTCCTCCCAGTATATGCCAGAAAACTCACAAATGTGCCATGACCTGAAAAAGCACACTGACTATTAAATGAAGTGAGCCAGACCCTTAATGCATACCTTATGGGAGAAAGGGATGAGATTAAACACATGCAAGATTAATATTCAGTAGTAATACAGAAAAGTGGTTATACGGAGACAAAGAGGTGGTTAACTATGTTAATATCAGTCCCGGGCGTATGCCTACTGTAAGAAATTCTCTAAAGTGATTCTGATATGTTTCTTTACTTTAGGGAAGACTACTAAAATAGAAAGCTCTGACTTTGTATAGAAATTTAGAATCTACATAGGGTCAATAGGTAGGTAGCACCTATTGTTGTAACTTGGTATTCAAAGTCAGGCATGTCAATTTTTTTTTTCTTTTTTTGAGTCGGAGTCTCATTCTGTCACCCAGACTGGAGTGCAGTGGCATGCTCCTGGCCACCACAGCCTCAGCATGCTGGGCTGTGGCTATCCTTCCGCCTCAGCCTTCCAAGTAGCTGGAACTACAGGCACGCGCTACCATGCCCAGCTAATTTTTTTAAATTTATTTATTGTAGAGACGAGGTCTTGCCAAGTTGCTTGGGTGGGTTTCGAACCCGTGGGCTCAGGCAATCCACTTGCCTTGGCCTCCCCAAGTGCTGGGACTACAGGCTGAGCCACCAACCCCAGCCTGGCATGTTGATTTTAAAATATAAACTGGACACATTGACTTCTACTGACTATGAATTTTAGGTAATATAATCACTATGAGTCTCAATTTTCTCACCTGTCAAATGGTTGTTATAATACATATCACATAGGACTTTGTGATTGTTCAGTGAGAATGTACATAAAACAATAAAACAGTGCCACTTAATAAATAAAGATTAAGGGAAAAAATCATTCTTAACCTCCCTAATGACTAAAAAAATTATAACGTCTACAGGAATTTTGGGTAGGTTTAGACACTAGAGAGTTGGGATAAAATTGAGTTCCCAGTATAATAATATTTTATATATCATTAAAATGTATATATAGTATATTACATAACATTTTCTCCTATTTACACATTTAACTATCAATATTCAAAAATTCCAAATATTCAGACAGGTTTTATTCCCTATTGTGTCATGCTGAGACTAACAAAGCTTAAAATGTCTCAATTTCATCCTTTATTCAAGGAAAGGTGCCATGCTGGGGTAGCTATAGAAAGTCATCTTCCATTGACTCAAAGAAAATGAAACTTACATAACAATAACAACAGCAAAACCCTTAACACCTTCTAGGTACATGAGCCTCATTTGTGTCAGTCTACCTCTGAGACATATGAAGTACCAAAGTCTTCCCCCTGCCTTTAGCAATGGTCTAGATAAAGGTTAAAATAAAATAATACCACCAGTTGAATTTATGTAAAAAACAAACTGATTATACATATTACTTCAGACAAATTATGTGATTTTTGAAGATAAATGTGAGTAAATCCAACCTCAGTTGACTTTTAAAATATAATCTGAGAAAACAAAATAACACAACATGCATTTACCTTTAAAGATAATTTCTAAGCTGGGCTCAGTGGCTCACCCTGTAATCCCGCGCTTTGGGAGGCTGAGGTGAGTGTTGTGCCTGAGCCCGCAGGTTCGAGAACCTCCTGGGCAACTTGGCGAGACCTCATCTCTACAATAAATCAAAAAAATTAGCCGGGCGTGGTAGCGCGCACCTGTAGTTCTAGCTACTTGGAAGGCTGAGGCGGAAGGATCGCCGGAGCCCAGCAGGTTGAGGCTGTAGTGGCCAGGAACGGCCACTGCACTCCAGTCTGGGTGACAGAGTGAGACTCCAACTCACCAAAAAAAATAATTTCCTTAGTTTCTCTACCACCATAAAAGATTTTTAATACCAAGTTGTCATATACAAAGTGGGTCTAAGAAAAGAGAGTGAGACCTATTGGTTTTATTTTGTGAGGGTTTTCCAGGAGGTCTAAAAAGGAACAAGAGGAGCATGTTAACATACCTGTGGAGGATGTACCAGTTAGGGTCCTGTCAAGAAGACAGAAACCATTCTAGATGCCTCAAGCACAGGGAATTCAATATAGGTAATTGGTAACACAGCCCTCCACCAAAGGCCTTAAGAGAGGACTCGGAAACTACTAAGAGATTAGCAGTGGCAGGAAGCCAATACCAGTCCTAGAGCACAAAGTGCAAAGAAAAAGCTGATTTTGCTGAACTCCAGAACTAGGTGCCACACAGCAGAGGCAGAAACTTGCTTGCAGGATCTGGAAACTGTAGGAAGAGGAATGTCTCTTAAGAGATGGAGCTAGAGAGGAGACTCTGAGATGCAGTCACCACCAGACCCTCTATCCCAGCAGGCAGGGGAAGTCATAATAGCCTTATTTTCCCACCCTTTACTCCACAAGTGATTCTCATTGGCCAAACCTACTCAGAAGCCAGAGAGGTCAATGAAGAGTGGGAAATAGGCAAACACTGGACATTCACTTATGAACACAGACACAGAAACCCTCAATAGAATATGAGTATAGGGCCAGGGTCGGTGGCCCATGCCTGTAATCCCAATAATTTTGGAGACTGGGGTGAGAGAACTGCTTGAGCCCAGGAGTTCAAGACCTGCCTAGGCAACATAGCAAGATTTCCTCTTTATAAAAAAATGAAAACAAAAAAATTAGCTGGTGTAGTGGCACGTGCCTATAATCCCAGCTACTCAGGAGGCTGAGGCTAAAGGATTGCCTGAGCCCTGGAGTTTGAGGTTGTGGTGAGCCAAGACTGAATCACTGTTCTCCAGTCTGGGCAACAGAGTGAGACACCAACTCAAAAAATAAAGATAAAGGAATATAAGTATAATTAATCTAGCAATATATTTTAAAACACCATAATCAAGTAACTTGATTAAGGAATACTACAATTATTCAACATCACAAGACAACAAAAAAATGTAGTTAAAACAAAGTAGGAGAAAAAGGCAGAAAAGCCATTTGATAATATTTTTAACAAAGAATAAAAAGGAGCATTCTTAACTTGATAAAGCGTACCAGCTAAGTACCTACAACAAGCATAACTAATAATTAATAATGCAATTTTTAAAGAATTTCATGTCAGTAACACTGTAAAGATGCCATCTATCTTCCATTAATCCAGCATTATAATGGAGAGACCCTAATCACTTTTTAAAAAAAGTATATGATTCAAAAAGAATGAGAAAAAGTGTTATCATTTACAGATATCTTTATATTTTACAGAAAAACTAGTGTTTTATAGATAAACCATTAAAACTAGCAAGAAAATTCAACATGTTTACAGAATATAAACTGAAGACTTAGAATTTAATAGCATTCTTAAGTGGTAGCAATAATTGAAAACCAGAATTGTCATAGAAGACATTCATAATAGTCATGAAAACTGCAAAATATCCAGAAGTAAGTTAACAAAATTTTACAAATATTTTATGCAGAAAATTTTTAAAGTTGCCATGAAATGAGACCGTAGTAAACATTTGTGTATTCCATTTTCATGGAAGAAAAAACTCCACAAAGTGTCAGTTGTCCACCAAACTCAATGCAATTAAAAAATAATTGCAATATGTTTCTTTGTGGGATTAACAAAGGGATTCTAAAATTTACATGAAGATAAAAATGAATAAGAACACACAAGGCAGTTGGAAAAAGATGGGAAGAACTTGCCCTATAAGATATCAAAGTTTATTATCCTTTAGTGGAAGACTACATGATATTTGTATAGTGACAGTCAAATATACACAAGAGAAGATTTTTTTAAAACAGGATTTTTTTCTTTTTGGAGTGCAGGCCATTTGAAGAACACATGGAATTTGTTCCTCGGGATAATCGGACAACCAAAGTTTTTATTTGGAAGTTTTGAGAAGTCTGCGTGACAATTTGCGGAAGAAACATCCCAAGTTGTGCCAAACAAATGACTGGTTCTTACACCATGATAACGCACCTGCCATACCACATTGAGTGTTCAGCAGTTTTTGAGTAAAAAAACAGGATGATCCCTGTGCCCCCACCCTCTCTATTCACTGGATCTAGCCCTAAGAGAATTTTTTTTGTTTTCTCAGATTAAAAAAGTCCTCAAAGGGAAACGTTTTGCCAATGTGGAAGAGGTGAAACCAAAAATGGCAGAAGCACTAAAAGGCATCAGAATTGACGAGTTCAAATATTATTTTGAGAAGTGGAAAAAGCATCTTGATGGGCATATTGCATCAAACAGAGAGTACTTTGAAAGTGACTGAAGTTTAAATATGTAAGAATAAATACACAATTTGAATAAATAGATTCTGGGTTTTTTGGGGTCCCCCTTGTAAGTGGGACAAAATAGAAAGTCCCCAAAATAAGAACTACACACTATTATATATAATAAGGAAGAAATTACTAAATCAAGAAAACTGAATGAACTAGTCAATAAATGTTGTTGGGATGGGACAACTGTCTTTCCATATGGAAGGAAATATAAATATACCCCTGCTTCACACCATGCACGAAATTAAACTCCAGATGGATTTTTAAAAACAAACAATGGAAAAGTGAAATTTAAGTTATTAAAAAAAGCTGAATAAGATACTAAATGTTTACAGCTTGAGCATCAAGTATTTTCCCTGCTCACATCATTTAGGTCTCTGCTGAAATGCCACCTCCTTCTTCTAGTTTTCCATTAAAAATTAATCTATGATCCTAAACCCTCTTTATCATCTGATTTTATCTCGTATTTTATTTGTTTTATTTAAATGCTTATACAGTGTTTATTATATGCTAGGCACTTTATAGACTATATATATGCTCATTTGATTCTTCAAAATTATTGAAGATATTCAATATCTAGAAGACATTATTTTCATTCCTACTTTATAAGTGGGTAATGATAATAAGTGCACAGTTCGGAGAATGAATAACTGCACTCAGCTAATAAGCAGCAAAGCAAGCCCAAGACGTCTAGCTGCAAAGGCTGTGTGTGCCCTTAATAATGTTGTTATGTTGTCCTTTCTTGTTTTGTTTTCCTTTTTAGCAGTTATCAGTACCTGAGATTAAATCTGTATGAATCAGGTGATCTGTATCCTGTCTCTCTTTTCTACTACATTTTAACCACCATATTTTCCAGAACCTAGAAGAATGCCTGTAATATAATAGGTGTTCAAGAACTATTTTTAAATGAATAATGTACAAAAAAAAAGCAATTTCTTAAAGAAATTATCAGAACTAGAAACCATAAAATTAAAAGTGATAAACTTGCCTTCAACAAAATATAAAATTTCATGATCAAAAACTATGCCTTGAATAAAGTTAAAAGGTAAGCAACAAAATGAGAGAAGATATTTGCAATGTAAATTATTCGAAGTCAGGAAATAAAGAAAGCATTTCTACAAATCAATAAGAAAAGAAACACTTAACAAAAAAATGGAAAATATATGAATAGGCAACTCACAAGAGAGATAGAAAAGAGTCAATAAACATGAAAATTTGTTCAACCTCTCTAGTCCTGAGGGGATTGTAAATAAAAACAGCAACCAGATAACATTCTCCACGTTAGAACACTAAAAATAGATAAATAAATGAATAAATAAATAACTGTGAATATCAAATATTGGTTAGAATGTGGGAAAATGGGAAGTTGTTAAACTGCTGATGGAAGTATAATTGCTACAAACATATTGAATAAAAATTTAGTTATATCTAGTAGAGTAGAAGACTTGCATACCTTATGACCCCAAATTTCCACTTCTTGGTATACACTCTACAATACAAATACATAAAGACACAAGTGTAATTAAAAGTTACTGTGCCTTTTTTGTATAGTTATACATTTAAAAAGTAAAGGTCTATCAATAGATGAATAAATAAACAAGAGTATGAACAGTCAATAAGAATACTACAGCAGATAAAATTTTTTTTAAAAAAAGCATATGGGGGAGCAGACTTCTAACTAACTGATCCACAAATGACGGCTATCAACTACAGAAAAAAATATGAGAACAATGACTGGAAGGCTTTGGAGATTTCTCTAAAGCAAGGAGACTTTAAGAGGAGTCAAAAGTTGGGGGGAATGATGAGCATAGATAACTCCCCTGTATTTTAGAGGCTCTATCCTGAAAGCAACCCATCATGGCAGCAGCAGCAGCAACAGGGACATGGGCAGCTAAAACTCTGGTTGGTGCCAACATGAAAGGACCCAGTTAGAACGAGGGTTGTCAGAAAGCAAAAGAACCTCCAACAATGAAAGAGCTGCAAAAGAGGAACTGTGTATAAACTCAGTCTACCTCTGACAGACCCCTGAACCAAGCAGGCACAGGACACACTAAAAGCACTAGGAATTAAGGTTTACGAAACTTAATGGCGCTCAGGCATACATCTCAAAACGTGTGTCTACTCAAGCTCGTTCCCTTCTAAGCTAAACAGAAACATCAATATTTTGGGGAAACCATATGATAGAATCCAGAGTTAACACAATGAAACATTCTCAAGGTTCTGGGTAGTACCCCAAAATAACCAACACACAAAAAGCCAAGAAAATTTGTACTATTCTCAAGAAAAAAGATAGTCAACAGATTTCAACATCAAGATCACCCAGATTCTGAAATTATCAAAGTCTTAACTCAGTAGCTACAATGATGATCAGTGAGGTGAAATAGCTTAAAATGAATAAGAATACAGTAAATTTTGGCAAATAGAAAATATGAAAAAGTACTAAAAATATAGTATCTAAAGTTAATTGTATTAACTTTATCATATAGAAAACATAACTTTACTGTAATAATACTTATTAAATGGTCATGTAGGAAAATGGAGATGACAGAAGAAAGTGCCAGTCTGGTTTGTACTTGTATACTTAATCCTAACCTAATCCATGACCACGTGTATACCTAATCCTGAACTGTATTCCATATCTTTAAAATAAAATAAAATATAAAAGAAAGAAAGTGGCAGTCAACTTGGAATAGATCAATGAAACACAAGCAATATGAATAAGGGGGAAAAAAGGAAAAAACTGAAGAGTGGGATCTGTGAGACAATTTCAGAAAGTTTAATATGTAGGTAAATGGAGTCATAATAGGAAAATAAAGAATGATATAGGAAAAAAGATGTATTGTTTGGCTATTTTAAATGACTGAAACATATAACTGCCATATGACCCTTGGCATTTCCTCAAGAGAAAATGAAACATATCTACACAATATCATGTGCATGAATGTTCATGTCAGCAACATTTATGGTAGCCAAAGACCGAAAGCTATTCAGATGTCCATTAACAGGTGAATGGATAAATAAAATGTGGCATGTCCATGCATTGGAATACTACATCTCTATAAAAAGGAAACACATACTGCAACATACAACATAAATGAGTCTCAAAATCAATTTGCTGAAGGCAAGAAGCAAGACACAGGGAAATGCATGCAGTATGATTTAATATATATAAGATGCAAACTAATCTATAGTGACCAAAAGCAAATCAGTGATTGTTCCAGGCGAGGGGCAAAACCAAAAGGCATGAGGAATATTTTTGATGAGTTAGATAGACTATTTTATATTTTTATTTTCTTGGTGGATTTGTGGATGTGTCCAACTTACTCAATTGTGCACTTTCAATGAATACAGTTCATTTGCATAAATTAGTGCTCAATAAAATGGATAAAAATAAAATGAATGAGATATATATTCAGTGAATACATAATATGGTTCTTAAAATTAAATTAAAAAGCAATTTATAGACATTGCTATATATGACACATATATAGTATGGTACAGTAGGACACATATGTAGTTGAAAAATACACAAAATACCATAACATTTATTTTATATGTATTATACATGATACATATAAAAAATAATTGTATTATATATGGGTTATGGGTGCATTTTTAATTCAATAAATATTAGAACATCTACTCCATTACATTAACCAAGATATATAGTAGTGGTCAAAATCTGTGCTAGTACATCAAAAATTTACATAGCAAACTTAATGATAGCGTTCACTTCTGGGGAGAGAAGAAGAAATGAATGGTAAAAAATGACACGGGGAATATAAACTTTAAAATAATTCTTATTCTGAAGCATTTTGAAAAAGGTCAATATTTGTGCATTCCAAGTGGTCAATAGATGAGTATCTGTTATATTTGATCCTTTGCAGTGCTCTATATTTGTTTTAACATATAATCAAATGTGATAAAAATTCAGTAAATGTAAGAACTTGAGGAATTAAATTACAGATCTAGATTTAGCACTGATTGATGGATAAATAAAACTAAACATACACCTCCATTAAAGTTTCATTATTTTCTTGACTTTTATAGAGATGGAGAAGAAAAGGCCATGTAATCTGATAAATATTAGAGCAAATGTGTCTTTTATTATTTGAAAGAGCATAAATGAGTGGGGGAAATTTTTAAAGGACAGATACCAAAATATTAAGAAATTATTTCTGTGTATTGAATTTTAAGGAACTTTCACAGTTTCTTATAACAGAGTACCTGAGACTGGATAAATTAGGTTGAACAGAAATGTATTGGCTCCCAGTTCTGGAGGCTAAGAAATCCAAGATCAAGAGTTGGCATCTAACAGGGGCCTTCTTGCTATCACTCCAGGGCAGAAGGTGGAAGGGCAAGAGAGAGCAAGAAAGAGGCTGAACTTGCTCTTTTATAACAGCATTAATCACCTCTTAAAGGTCCCACCTTTTAATACTGTTACCATGACAACGTGTTTTGGAAGGGACATTCAAATCATAGCAGGAACTGTAATTTTTTTAATTAATTTGTATGTATCTTCTAATTATTTAAGTTGTATGAACATCTATTATTTTAAAAGAAAATATGTTAAAAGTACTATTAATAGGGCAACCCCCTCTCACCATGGGAGCTTTTCTGTTCTTTCAATAAATCCTGCTTTAAAAAAAAGTACTACCAATAATAGTGGTTTGAGAATATTGTGATTACCACCTAAAGAGTCTTATTATATTCATATATTGTGTATAAACAATCATACCCATCTATTTACATTTACAAGTACAAAATCTGGCATCAAACAATACAAGATAAATAAATATTATTGTAGATCTAAAAGTATACACAAATATGGAGTTTTTCTTATATGTGTATGTATATATAAAATACATATCTATTTTTGCACCTGTATTCTTGAGATACCTACATTAGATAACTGGCTAGAAAATCTTTGGTCTAAAGAGTTGCCAAGTCTATTTATACATTTCCAAATGGGCATTTTTTAGACATAGACTTTTTTGTTTTGATTGTATTATTTAGTTTAGATCTTCCATGGAGCATCACTAGGGAAAATATGTGACATTTTCTATCTATCTATGTACCGAAACATTTTCTTTATCCTTATTGCTAAATTGTCTCTCCAGACTAAGGTACCAATTTACACTCCCATGCCTAGTGTACGAAAGCGTCCATCTCATGATGCCTTGGAAAATTGAGCATGTTTTCAATCTCTTTTCATTTGATAAAAGAACCAGGACCTTTTGTTCTGAAATGATTGGGCATAAGGCTGTGCCATAGTTCTGTAGGAACCCAAGTCAATTACTCCCCTAGATCTCTCAGCTCAGAGGTCTGTGTGCTCCCATATCACTTTATCTGAGATCGGGTAACTTTTGCCTTCAAGGGGAGCTTCAAGGTCACTGGAGTTCAACCTTTGGAATACAGGCAAATGCAGAGAGGGGCACTCTCATTCTAGGTCCTCAGAGGTTTGGATTGCCTTAAAGCTTTTCTGTCAAATTCAGGGACATTTAGGAAGAGATGCCGGCATCCTCTCTACATATTTTTCCCTCTGTCTTCCTAAGTGGCTCAGTGTTAGATATGGTATGCTCTAAACCAAGGGGCCAGAATTGTCTTTTTACCCAAGCAATGTTTAAAACTATAATGTCTTTACTGTTTAATTCCTTTTCCACCTGGGTTAAAAACACTATACTCTCTTTCCCCCATGGCTTGCTTTTCTTCTTTTACTAATAGAACATACAGATACACTTCATTTAGATGCTGGAATATGTCTCTAGAGTTGGGAAAAATCTACTGATCGGTAGGGAAAAAAAGTTAACAGGAGTATGCCTATCACATTCCCAACAACATTTAGTACTTATTATTGATACGCAATTAACAAAGAATTAAGGGTTGTTAGAGCATGTCTTCCAATTTCCTCTCTTTAAAAAACAAACTGTTCTAATAGTAGATTTTGATTGAAACAAGGTAATCGTTCTTAATGGAGGTAGTATTGTCCCTAGAGAACAATTTAGACACATGAAGGGACAGTTTAGAATTGTCATAATGATAGAAAGACACTACTGGCATTTATGGAGGTATGCATGCACGAAGGTTGTCAGGTGCACAAAACAGGACAGTCCCAAATAAGCAATAGTTTGTAATTAACTAAGCCCAGATCCTCACTTTCCTTGATATAGAGACACAGAGTATCATTTTCATGTTCCTAACACACACTGAACATTTCAAGAATGAAATTGGGTAAAAGGAAGATTGGGCTTTGTTTTATTTGGAATATTAGTAAGTATTGCTCTCTATTTCATAAAAATCAGAACACTTGTGTTAACACCAAAACAACCCACCTGCAGCATTCTCATATATCCATGTATAGGTATAAGCATTTGTCAGCACTTTTATGGCTTTTATTGTGATCATGCCCTAGCAGGTACTCATTGAAATATAAACATTTTACACATGTAAACTTTTTGTTGAAAAATGCATATCCTTTATTTTTTGTTAGATTGGAGTTACTGCATTCTATTGATTTTTTTGAATATTATGCATGTAGAGAGTAGCCTTTAGAATTTATTTTATTTCAGACTAATAGGAGTATTACAAATTATTTATTATAAAAGATAACCTTTAGATGACATAAGGCTGAGAATTCCTTGTCTAGAGAATGATCCTTCACTAGCAGACCAGCTCCCTAGCCTAATGAGGAGGCGAATATGCACCTTAAGTTCCAGCCTGGATTTTCAACCAGTAAGATAATCCAATATTTGTTCGTCCTTTGGAAAACAAGCCAATTCCTTGCCAGGAATCAGAAAATTATCATCAGAAAAAGGACAGTAATAGTGTATTCTCTCTCTCTCTCCCTGTGCCCCCACCCCTACCCCCACCCCCACTCTCTCTCTGGCAAAGAAGCTACTTGGCAAAAGCTGCTCAATCTGAGAAAAGGGAAGCTAGAGTTCTCTCCAGAACAAACCAACCTTTGTGCTTTTCTCTCTGCCTAAGAGGTATTCACTCTCTTCCATGTCGGCTAATCCCTATTTATTATTTGCGATTTTGCTTAAGTTTCGTTCTCACCATAAACTTTTCTCAGGAAACAAGAGCCATGGACAATCATATCCCTTTGAACTTCACAGTTCCTTGTTGGGTTTTTTCTGAGTTGGAGTTTCACTCTCGCCCAGACTGGAGTGCAGTGGCCGCTCCCGGCCACTGCAGCCTCAACCTGCTGGGCTCCAGCGATACTTCTGCCTCAGCCTTCCAAGTAGCTAAAACTACAGGCACACACTACCACGTCCGACTATTTCTTTTTATTTATTGTAGAGATGAGGTCTCGCCAAGTTGCCCAGGCGGGTCTCAAACACGCGGGCTCAGGCAATCCACTCACCTCAGCCTCCCCAAGCGAGGGATTACAGGCTGAGCCACCGAGCCCAGCTCTCCCTCACTCTTTAGAGTTTATATTCTTAGCTCAATTAAAGGCAGGATCATGCCTTATGTTCTATCATAGTTTCAATATGTCTACCAGGTAGTGGCATTTAGAAATTATTTGCTCGGCAGTATATTTTGAAGTCAGGTAGTGTGATGCCTCCAGCTTTGTCCTTTTTGCTCAAGATTGTCTTGGCTATTCAGGGTCTTTTGATGCTTCATACAAATTTTAGGATTTAAAACATACATATTTCTGTGGAGAATGTCATTGGTATTTTGATAGGAGTTGCATAGAATCTGTAGATTGCTTGGGGTGGTAGGGACATTTTAGCAATATTAATTCTTCCATTCCATGAACACAGACTATCTTTCCATTTATTTGTATCGTCTTCTATTTCTTTTATCAATGTTTCATAATTTTTATTGTAGAAATATTTTACCTCCTTGGTTAAGTTTATTTCTAAATATTTTTGTAGCTATCGTAAATGAGATTTTTTTTACTTCTGTTTCAGATGGTATGCTATTTGTGTATGGAAACACCACTGATTTTTGTATTTTGATTTTGCATCCTGTAACTTTATTGAATTTATTTACTATCTCAAGCAAAATGAATAAAGCTGAAGGCATCACTGTACCAACTTAAAAATATACTACAAAGCTATAGTACCAAAACAGTGTAGTTCGGGCATAAAACAGACACATAGACCAAAGAAACAATAGATAGCCCAGAAATAAATCCATGCATCTATAGCCAACTGATTTTCAAAAAATGTGGAAGATATACAATCAAGAAAAGACACTATCTTCAATAAATGGTTTTAGGAAAACTGAATATTCACATGCAGAAAAAATTAGACCCTTATCTCACACCAAAATCAACTTTAAATGAATTAAATACTTAAATTTAAGACCCCAAACTATAAAACTTCTAGAGGAAAACCTATGAATATGGGCAAGAACTTTGTGAATAAAACCTCAAAAACACAGTCAACAAAAATGAAAGTAAACAAATGGAATTACATCAAAATAAAAGAAAACATATTCGACAGCAAAAGAAACAATCAATAGAGTAAAGAAACAATTTACAGAAGGAGAGAAAATATTTGGAAAACATACATTGGATAAGGGGCTAGTATTTAAAACATATAAAAAACTCAAACTACTCAATACAAAATAAGCATAACCCTATTTAAAATGGGCAAAGGACTTCAATAGACATTTCTTAAAAGAAGACATACAAATGGTCAACAAATTTATAAAGAAATGATCACTACTTCTAAATTTCAGAACATGAAAATTAAAACCACAATGAGATATCACCTCACCTCTGTTAGAATGGCTATTATCAAAAAGATGAAAGATAGATGTTGGTGAGTACGTGGAGAAAAGGGAACACATACACACAGCTGAAGATATTGTAAATTAGTACAGCTGTTTGGGAAAACAATATGGAAATTCTTCAAAAAACTTGAAATAGAATTACTATATTATCCAGCAATGCCACAACTGGGTATATACCCAAAGGAATTGATATCAATATGTATACTAAGAAGATGTCTGCAATTCCCATGTTGTTCATTGCAGAACTATTCACAATAGCCAAGATATGAAAACAACCTTAGTGTCCATCCGTGGAGGAATACATTATTTAAATGCAGCATATATATCTATACAATGGAATACTATTCAGCCATAAAAAAGTCCAGAAAATTTTGTCATTTGCAACAAAATGATGAACTAAGAGGACATTATGTTAAGTGAAATAAACAAGGCACAGAGAGACAAATAACATATGATCTCACTCACAGGTGAAATCTGTAAGAGTTGAACTCACAGAAGCAGAGAAAAGAATGGTAGTTATTAGAAGTTGGATGAGCTGGGCTCAGTGGCTCAGCCTGTAATCCCGCGCTTTGGGAGGCTGAGGTGAATGGATTGCCTGAGCCCACGGGTTCGAGACCCACCTGGGCAACTTGGCGAGACCTCATCTCTATAATAAATCAAAAAAAAAAAAAAAATTAGCCGGGCATGGTAGTGCGCGCCTGTAGTTCCAGCTACTTGGAAGGCTGAGGCGAAAGGATCGCCAGAGCCCAGCAGGTTGAGGTTGCAGTGGCCGCTCCCGGCCACTGCACTCCAGTCTGGGCAACAGAGTGAGACTCCCAACTCAAAAAAAAAAGAAGCTGGATGATGGGTCAGGGAGGGTGGAAGGGGAAAGAGAAGATGTTGGTTAACAGATACCAATAGGAGACATAAGTTTTGGTGTTCTTTTGCACAGTAGAGAGAATGCAGTTAATAATAATATACTGTATATTTTTAAATAGCTAAAATATATAATTTTAAATGTTCTCACCACAAAAAATTATAAATGTTTGGCAAATATGTTAATTATCCCAATTTGATCATTACAAAAATGTATATGTGTATAGAAGCATCACATTGTGCCCCATAATTATGTGCAATTATTGTCAATTAAAAATAAAGCCTTGGCCGGGTTTGGCGGCTCAGCCTGTAATCCCAGTACTTTGGGAGGCAGAGGCAAGTGGATCGCCTGAGCCCACAGGTTCCAGACCAGCCTGGGCAACTTGGCAAGACCTCATCTCTACAATAAATCAAAAATTAGCTGGGCGTGGTAGCGTGCACCAGTAGTTTTGGCTATTTGGAAGGCTGAGGTGGAAGGATCACTGGAGCTCAGCAGGTCGTCACTGGGGTGGCCGTGAACGTGCCACTGCACTCCAGTCTGGGCGTTGAAGTGACTCACATTATCCCCAATCAATGCTTTTCTTATAAACAGATTCCTAGTTCCTATTCCCAAATGTGCCTAGCAGTGTTCCTGATATCTGTGACTCTTAGGAGTCCTGACCAGCTTCAGAGAAGGCAACTGCCTCCCCTGCTGCTGAGGAAGAAATAAGGCATATAGAGCAACTGATAGAATAAGCTATACTGGAGTGACAATTAAGTTCACGAACTTATTCTAGAAAAAGCGCTACAAACCTCATTGCTAAATATCACTATGGTCACCTTCAAAGTATTCCCCTTGGGAAGCTTTGTACTGATGCCAGTGCCTAGTCCACCCCTCAAAGCAATTCTGGAACTCTTTCTCTGGAATGGCCATTAGAGCACTCATTGTATTATTACCCTTGATGTCCAGAATGTTATCAAAATGACTTCCTTTCAATAGTTCTTTTATCTTAAAAATAAAAAAGTCATTGGGAACCAGATCAAGTGAGTAGGGAGGGTGTTCCAATACAGTTATTTATTTACTAGCTGCAAACTCCCTCACAGACAGTGCTGTGTGAGCTGGTGCATTGTGATGATGCAAGAGCTCCTTAGGGACACACCTTTCTTATATCAAGATTTTCAGTTAAGATTTTCCTAACTGTTTCTCTATCCATGTCTATTTGGTCTGCTATGCTTCTCACAGTCAGTAAATGATTTCAATGCACAATTCAATGAGTTTTTGCAATGTTTTTGTCAGTTCTGCTCGCTACCGGTTGTGCTAACTTCTCTTCATTAGTGATGCTTTCTCTTCTTTTGGAAAACATTTAATCCATTAGTATACTGCTGTTTTCTTCATGACACTATCCCCATCAACTGGGACTAACATGGTCCCAATTTCACTTCCACTCTTGCCAAGTTTAACAAGAAATTTAATGTTTGTTCATTTCTCTAATCCTAGCTCCAACATTCTCGCAACACCACATAAAAACGTGCAACAATAATGAACGCCACTCAGCAAGACAACACCACACATCGACATGAACACAGCTGTGAGACACTGATATTCCAAGGTTATGAAAGCATACTGAGTTATTTGTACAGTGCTGCCAATGTAAGCACATGGTGGCAAGGCTTGAGCTTAATTGTCAGACCTCATATGGATCATGTCAGGAGAGAATACAAACACACAGGGTCCATAGTGTCTAAAGCAGTTCTCACACACTCAGATGTCTATAGGGTGATGATATGTTCCAATTTGTCTGGAAAAGACCTTGTTTTTGTCTTTTGTCTTGACATAATTATTATTTTCAAAGACTTTCACTCTCAAAATATCCAGGTGAAGATGTGGCATGGTGCTCCCCATGGGGGGAATTCAGGCAAGTGCCCTGCATGAGTGAGGCTGGCAAGACAGGGCTGTGATGTTCTGTAGAGCATCACAGGTCCAAAGTGTTCCTGTCTCTGGCTGTTTGTGAGATCTTAGATGTTTCAAGAGAAGTCAAAAATTACGTTTTCAAATGTCAGGAAACAATTATGTTAAAAGATTTCTGTTTTGGGGAAGAAAAAAAAAAACTCTGTGTGGATCAGATTTAGCCTAAAGTTGCTAGTTTAAGTGTTTGGCAGCCCAACAGGATGATTGTGGCTAACAATAATTTATTGTATATTTGAAAATAGTTAGAAGAGAGGATTTGGGATGTTCCCAACACAAATAAATGATAAATATTTGAGGTGATGGGCATCCCAATTTCCTAGACGTGATCATTACACATTGTATGCTTATGTCAAAATATCGCATGTATCCCACAACTATGTAGAACTATTATGCATCCATAAAAATTAAAAATAAATTTTAAGTCGGGCTCAGTGGCTCAGCCTGTAATCCCGTGCTTTGGGAGACTGAGGTGAGTGGATTGCCTAAGCCCGCGGGTTCAAGACCCTCCTGGGCAACTTGGCGAGACCTCATCTCTATAATAAATCAAAAAATTAGCCAGGTGTGGTAGCATGCGCCTGTAGTTCCAGCTACTTGGAAGGCTGATGTGGAAGGATCGCTGGAGCCCAGCAGGTCGAGTCTGCAGTGGTCGGGGGTGGCCACTGCACTCTAGTCTGGGTGACAGAGTGAGACTCTAACTCAAAAATTAAAAAAATAATAATAAAATAAAATAATTTAAAACACTTTTTAAAACTTTTCTCTCCAAGGGACTACATGAATCCTAATCTTTCTAGTCCTGATGACGTCTTTCTGCAAACTGAGTCCATTTTATTAGGAAAAAGTAGAATTAGAGACAACGAGGAAAGGATCTAATCTTGGCTTTACCACTTATTAGCTGTGCCCTTGAGAAAACCATGACAAGCTTATGTTATCTCATCTATAAAATAAGAAAGCTGGGTTAGGTGCCACCAAGATGCTGCTAAGCTCTCAGATTCTGTAATTCTTTAATTTTGATTTTAACCCTTGCTTTTGTTTTGTCTAACACATTTATAGTCCATCTTGAGTATTCTAAAAGGGAGTTAGTTGTTTATATTTTCCATGTCTTTGTTGTTGTTGTATTCATTGAGTTATAATTCTGTTTTTTATTATTTTAAAACTGTAGGATACAATTCAGGATTAGGTAGATAAGTGGTCATCGTACAGATAAAGTTTGGGCCTCCCTTTGGTCCGCACTTTGCCGAGTTTGAGACCAGGTTCCGTTATTGATGTTATGTGAGCCACCCGGCCCCCTTCACCTGGCAGCATTCCACTATTGCCAAACCTTTTCTTATAGTATTATAGAAATGTTCAGGGTCCGGTTATAAGCAAGAACATGTGGTACTCAGTTCTTTGTTTCTGTGATAGATCACTGAGTATGATAGATTCTAAATTCATCAAAGTTGCTGTGAAGTCCATAATTTTGTCCTTCTTTGTGACTGCATAATACTCCATTGTGTACATGTACCACATTTTCTTATCCAGTCAACCTTTGAAGGGCAGCGCAGTTTGGTTCCATGTTTTTGCTATTGTGAATAATCCTGCAATAAACATGCGTGTGCAGGTATCTTTTTTAAAGAATGATTTGAGTTCCTCCGTGTACATTCCCAGGAGGGGGATTGCTGAGTCATATGGAATGTCAATTTCTAGTTCTTTTAGGGATCGCCACACTGTTTTCCAAAGAGGTTGAACTAGTTTGCACTCCCACCAGCAGTGTAGAAGCATTCCCTTTTCTCCACATCTTCATCAGCATCTGCTGTTGTTTGTTTTATTAATGAAGGGCAATTTTACTGGAGTTAGGTGGTATTTCAATGTGATTTTGATTTGCATTTCTCTGATGATTAGTGAGCCTGAGCATTTGCTCATGTGTCTGTTGGCTGCCCGTATATTTTCTTTTGAGAAGTTTCTATTCATGTTGTTTGCTTACTTTTTAATGGGGCAGTTTGCTTGTTTCCTTTTGGCTTGTTTGAGTTCCTTGTAGATCCTGGATGTTAGGTCTTTGTCAGATATACAACTGGCAAATATTTTTTCCCGCTCTGTGGGCTGTCTCCCTGCTCTCTTAATGATTTCTTTTGCTTTGCAGAAACTTTTCAGTCTGATGAGGTCCCACTTGTCTATCTTATCTCTTATGGCATGGACATTTGGGGTTTTGATCAGAAATTGGTTGCCTACTCAAATTTCTGTAAGTGTGTCTCCTTCATTTTCTAAGATTCTGATAGTTTGAGGTTTTATGTTTAAGCCTTTGACTTTTGTGTATGGTGATAAGCAGGGTTCCTGTTTCAATCTTTGGCATGTGGTCAGTCAGTTTTCCCAGCATCATTTACTGAATAGGTTCTTCTCTCTCCAGTGTTTGTTGGAGGCTTTGTCAAAAATGAGACAGTTAAGAAATTGAGGTTTTGCTTCCAGAATCTCCATCCTGTTTCATTGGTCCATATTCCTATTCTTGTACCAATGCCAGGCTCTTTTGACATTTGTAGCCTTATAATAAAGATTAAAGTCTGGGGTGTGATTCCTCCTGCTTTGTTTCTTTCCTGAGGATTATTGTTTTGGCTATTAGTGGTCATTTATGTTTCCATATGAAT
>CAUYQG010059968.1:0-17712 GCA_963574415.1 Tarsius wallacei | reverse complement strand
GCTCAGTGTCACCGAGAAGTTCTCAGAAACTGCGACCTGAATGGAAACGACATGCAGAGAAACCGGTCTTGCCACAGCTAACATATCAACAAGTGGAGGCTCCTACGGGATATTTCTGGTCACAAAGACATCACCAGACTTCTAAATAAAGACCGATCACAACACTTCGGATGCGAAACACTGAAATAAATGTGAGCTGTATGCACGTGTAAGAAGGGTCCACAGAAACAAGTTATTCCAGATCAGGGTCAGGGCTGGAGCCCATCCTGGGAGCTCAGGGGTGGGCACGGGGCCCCAGACAGGAGGTAAACCACCAAGGGCCCCTCACACTGCCCGCTTGCCCAGACGGGCCCTGCAGACAGGCCTCTTCACCTAACCTGCACATCTTGAGGATGAGGGAGGAAACCAGGTGTGGAGGAGCCCAGAGAGACGGGAGAACTGCAGACCCAGACGGCGACCCTGGCCAGGATCGAGCTTTTCTTCTCATCGTCAAAATGACACCGAGTGAAGACACATTATTTGAGTGCCTGCCATACAAGGGGGATTCAGAAACTTGGAATTGCTTTATAAAAATGGTGTATTTATTCTTGCGTGTTTAAACTTCAGTCACCTTCAAAGGACTCTGCATTTGATGCATTGAGACGCTTTTTCCAGTGCCCAGGACAGTTTGCTGTTTTTTTTGGGAGTCAGTCTCCCTCTGTCGCCCAGGCTGGAGTGCAGTGGCACGCTCATGGCCACCGCAGCCTCGACCTTCCGCCTCAGCCTTCCAAGTAGGTGAAACCACAGGCGCACACCACCATGCCTGGCTAATTTTTTCCTTTATTGTAGAGACAAGGTCTCACCAAGTTGTCCAGGCTGGTCTCAAACATATAGGCTCAGGCAATCCTTTTGCCTCAGCCTCCCAAAGTGCTAGGATTATAGGTGTGAGCCACCACGCCTGGCTTTTTTTTTTTTTATTTTGAGTCAATCTATGTCACCAAGACTTGAGTGCAGTTGCCGCTCCCACCCCCCGCACCCTTGACTTGCTGGGCTCTGGCGATCCTACCGCCTCAGCCTTCCAAGTAGCTGGAACTACAGGTACACGCTACCACGCCCGGCTAATTTTTGATTTATTGTAGAGATGAGGTCACGCCAAGTTGCCCAGGCGGGTCTCGAACCCGCAGGCTCAGGCAATCCACTCCCCTCGGCCTCCCAAAGCGCGGGATTACAGGCTGAGCCACCGAGCCTGGCCCTAATTTTTTTTTTTTAATTGTAGAAACAAGGTCTCACCAAGTTGCCCAGGCTGGTCTCGAACTCATGGACTCAGGCAATCCTCTTGCCTCCACCTCCCAAAGTGCTGGAATTACAGGTGTGAGCCACTGCACCTAGCCAATTAAAAAAAAAAGTATGTGTGTGTGTGTATATATATATACATATATATATATATATATATATATATATAGCTGGGCACGGTGGCTCACATCTGTAATCACAGCACTTTGGGAGGTTGAGGCGAGAGGATTGCCTGAGTCCATGAGTTCGAGACCAGCCTGGGCAACTTGGTGAGACCTCATCTCTACACTAAATTAAAAAAGTAGCTGGGCGTGGTGTTGCACGCTTGTAGTTCCAGCTACTTAGGAGGCTGAAGCAGAAGGATCGCCTGAGCTCAACAGGTCGAGGCTGAGGTGGCATGAGTGTGCCACCACACTCCAGCCTGAGTGACAGAATGAGACTCTGACTCAAAAAAAAAAAAAAAAAATACACACACACACATAATTATATATAAGTAGATTTTCTTTTTCCTTTTTTAGTAGCATAGAAATTTCCCGAAGCTTAAAACTTTTAGCTGGATTATTTCTATGGCTCAGATCCCAACATCAGCCTGAAATTCTCTTGAAGCCATGATAAAAGGGCAACTCCCTTTGTGCAAACCAGTTATCCACCCCAAAATAAACATTTCAGAATATTTATATATATCTCTTGGGGAAACTGATCAAAATAGTGCTTACATAAGAACTATCTTGCTTGTCTAAGTGGACTACCTCACAGTACCCTGTGTCTTTGAGTTCAAGACTATGAAAAACAATCAACAGCTCCCCAAACATAATTTTAGGTTCTTTATTAAATGTAACCTAGCAAATAAGGTATCTGTAGGTCTTTATTTTGTCATTTAAAACATTACTTATGGTGACCTAAGCAGACTTCTTGGATAAATATATATTTAATAAATATTCACAGATATTTCAAAGGCACAGGTTGTGAAGGAGGCAAATGAACTTTCTCAATTTTTCTGTCCATTGTCCATTTATCTCTGTGTTTAGAGATTGTAGAGAAAATGGCTGTAAGTTAAAAAAAAATCATGACACATTGACCCAAATTTTTTGTTGTTGTTGTTTGTTTTTTTGAGTTGGAGTCTCACTCTGTCGCCCAGACTGGAGTGCAGTGGCTGCTCCCGGCCACCACAGCCTCGACCTGCAGGGCTCCGGCGATCCTTCCACCTCAGCCTTCCAAGTAGCTGGAACTACAGACCTGCGCTACCACACCTGGCTAATTTTTCTTTTGATTTATTGTAGAGATGAGGTCTCACCAAGTTGCCCAGGTGGGTCTCGAACCCGCAGGCTCAGGCAATCCACTCCCAAGGGGTGGGATTACAGTCTGAGCCACCGGCTTGACCCAAGTTTTTTGAGCTTAAGATACCTGGAGCTACATGACCCATCGGTGAGATCTCATTTTTAAAAACAATTATTTACTTTTTAATTTTTGTAGTGATGAGGTCTCACTATGTTGTTAGGATGGTCTTAGCCTCCTGGATTCAAGTGATCCTCCTGCCTCAGCCTCCCAAAGTGCCGGGATTACAGGTGTGAACCACTGTACCCAGTAAGATCTCATTTTATTTGTTTTCTTAAGTAGTTCCATCCAAGTGTACTTCCCTCTCTGTTACTGAATTTGCTATATAATTTTCTATCAGTTCAATCCCAACCTGGTGCTAAAAAACAGTAGCAAGACACTTAAGTGGAAGTGACAGAAAAAAACATCAGTATTTCTGGGAAACAGCTCTAAAGTTGAATGAATTAATAAGACTCAGTACTTACTTATTGTGTCAGAAGCTGGCTCCGTGTAATTGGGCATGCATAAACTCTGCATTTGTAGGTGCTTACATGTAGATTACTTTGGCTCCCCTAACAGCTCTGAGTTAAACAAGGCAAGTATATTTCCATTTTACAAAAGAGAAAACTGAGGTAATCGAGAGCTGAAGAGACTTGTTCAGGATGACCATAATAGCTAATGGCAGAATTATATTTACAGCCAGAGGGAAAAAAGATCTCAGTCCAGGGGTTCTTTGTCTCATTCATACTAAGAACTCCTTGGTAAGCTGCTGAAGCCAGTGGATTCCTTCTTAGACAAATGCTTTTACATGCATTAAATAAAATATATTTTGAATATGATGAAGGAAATGAATTATATTGAAATACAATTGCTAAAACATTAACAATAAAATTAGCAATTATATATATATCTATACACATATTCACATATTTCTTCGTTAATATATTAAATATAACAGGTCTAATAGCTACCGCACTTTTTTTTTTGAGTCAGAGTCTCACTCTGTCTCCCAGGCTGGAGTGCAGTGGCATGATCATGGCCACTGCAGCCTCCACCTGCTGGGCTTAGGCGATTCCTCCACCTCAGCCTTCCAAGGAGCTGGAACCACAGGCATGTGCCACCAAGCCCATTTTATTTTTTGGTTTATTGTAGAGACGAGGTGTCGCCAAGTTGCCCAGGCTGGTCTCAAATCCTTGGGTTCAGGCAATCCTCTTGCTTTGGCCTCTCAAAGTGCTGGGATTACAGGCATGAGCTACTGCTCCCAGTCAGCAAAACCTTTTGACTTGTTCAAGCCACAGTTATTTGTGTTCTGTTAAATACAGTCACACCACGTCCTAACTCACAAACCACTCACTCTTCCTGGCTGGGTGAGTCTCTCATTTACAAAAGCATCATTCAAGGTGCACTGTCCATGCACCATTTTGGTGAGCATTAGAGGATACAGAGGACTTAATGTAGAGCCCAGCAAAGTGACAGGTAACCGTTAGTATTATTACTGTTTTGGTGGGTCACAGTTCAGTGCTCTTTCTACCATATTGACTCAGAGTTTACAAACTACACACAGACTCAAAAATCCCATCACCTGTCCCACACCAACCCAGCCCCTTCCTGCTGCAGGTCTGGCACACACACCTCAAATCCAGCCTTGAAGGTGTGCTTGTCATGTCCCACGGATAGAAACAGTATATGAAAATGCTGACAGAAACGAAACGCCTAATGATCAGTGGCTAACCACCACAGACGTGGAGACAGTTGGGAGGTTTACATACATTCAGGGAATGAAAGAAACATCTCATTTATTTCTCAAATCTCTTGCCTAAGTCCCCAAGGTACTACTTCTGCTGACAATGCAGACTATACAGGAAGAATGTGGAGTGAGAAGTGGTGGGAAGATTGCAGGGGGCTACGAAGCACCTTTGGACCCTAGGCACCTTCCCTGCTTCAGTGTCCACTGCACTGGGCCTTTTCCCATCTGAGCTGGGGCTCTGCGGGTTGTGGAGGGCATATGTGAGCCCACAGGGCAAAGATGGCATGGGGTTCTCAAGGACACACTCGACCAACAGTCCTGCCAAAGGATGGTGCCATTGTTCTACCTGGTGCCCTCCTCGCCTCTGGCATTCCTTGTCTTAGCACGGATGGTTTGGGGGCCACTGAGGATGTTGGTTTCCAGAGCTGCGGGCCTGAGAGGGAGGCATGTGGCTCCCTATTTCGAGGGCTGGTTTGACCCCTAAAAGTATACGGGACAGGCTAAAATTTGGCATTCCTTCTCATTATATCCCTTTATTATCATCATCTTTATAAAAATAACACAATTTTCCAAGTGTAAGAATTAGAGTAGGACTAACTTGGAGCCTCAATGCCACTCCTCGGAAGAGATATTAACAGGAATGCCAATGGAATTTTCCACTTGCATATCCAGTGATGCTTTCACATTTCTTATAAATCCTCCTTCCCCCTCCAGCCCCCACATTTGTCCCAGGCAGCTCTGGTTGCTACTTATTCCTGCTGTCTACACTAAAATTGTAAGGCTCTTAAAAGGCTTTAGTCTGAAGGACATTAGGGACTCCCTCAAATTCTGCTTTCTTATCTAGGGAGATTTTGTTAAGAGCTAAAGTACAGTGTGTTGCTTTTGTTATTCCTTTTTTTTTTTTTTTTGAGTTGGAGTCTCATTCTGTTGGCCAGGCTGCAGTGTAGTGGCATATTCATGTTCATCTGCTGGACTCAGGCACTCCTCCTGTCTCAGCCTTCCAAATAGCTGGAACTACAGGCACAAGCCACCACACCTGGCTAATTTTTAAATTTATTGTAGAGACGAGGTTCCACCAAATTGCCCAGGCTGTTCTCGAACCCCCGGGCTCAGGCAGTCCTCTCGCCTCTGCCTCCCAAAGTGCTGGGGTTACAGGCGTGAGACACCACGCCCAGCCTGCTTTTGTTATTCCTTATAATGATCAGCCCTTTAGATCCTAGATTTAGAAATGGTGTTCATGGAACAGGATAGAGATTCTGGAAGCAAAACCTCAATTTCTCTACCAACTCATCTTCGACAAAGCTTCCACCATCAACCACTAGGGAAAGGAAAACCTATTCACTAAATGGTGCTGGAAAAACTGGCTGACCACATGCAGAAGATTAAAACAAGACCCCTACCTATCATCATACACAAAAATCAACTCTAAATGGATCAAAGACCTAAACATAAAACCTCAAACTATAAGAAGCTTAGAAAATGCAGGAGACACCCTTATGGAAGTTGAAACTGACAACCAATTCCTGATCAAAACACCAAGAGCCCATGCCATAAGAGATAAGATAGGCAAGTGGGGCCTCATCAAACTGACAAGCTTCTGCAAAGCCAAAGAAATCACGGAGAGAGCAGGGTGACAGTCCACAGACTTGGAAAAAATATTTGTATATCTGACAAAGGCCTAATATCGAGAATCTACAAGGAACTCAAAAGTGCCGAAAAGAGAAGCAAACAGGCCCATTACAAAGTGGGCAAAAGATTTGAATAGACATTTCTCAAAATAATTCATACAAGCAGCCAGCAGATACATGAAAAAATGCTCAGCCTCACTAGTCATCAAAGAAATGCAAATTAAAACCGCACTGAGATATCACCTAAGTCTAGTCAGGATGGCCATCATCAATAACTCAGAAAACAACAGTTGCTGGAGAGGATGTGGAGATAAGGGAATACTTCTACACTGTTGGTAGAAGTATAAACAGTACAACCTCTGTGGAAAACAGTGTGGTGATTCTTAAAAGATCTAAAAATTGACCTTCGATATGACTCCACAATCCCCCTACTGGGAATATACCCAGAGGAACTCAAATCACTCTTTGAAAAAGATACCTGCATATGCATGTTTACTGCAGCATTATTCACAATAGTGAAAACATGGAGCCAACTGTGCTGCCCATCAAAAGAGGACTGGATTAAAAAAATATGGTACATAGACACAATGGAATATTACCCAGTCATAAAGAAAGACAAAATTATGAACTTGGGCAGCAACTTGGATGGACTTAAGAATCTGTAACACTGAGTGATCTATCACAGAAACAAAGAACTGAGTACCATATGTTCTTACTCATAAACGGACCTTGAACAATTATCATAATACTATAAGAAAGGGATTGGCAGTAGAGGAAACTGCTGGGGGGGTGGTGGGGGGTGGGTGGGATTGGCAGTAGTGGGAAACTGCCGGGGGGAGGCACACCTCATCAACAAGGATACCTGCATAACGAACATTTGTCAATCTAACTCTGAATTGTACCCCACATCTTTAAAATTAAAAAAAAAGAAATGGTGTTCATTTGGGGTTTCTTAGGTGTCACTGCCCTGAGGGACTCTTGGCATAGGAAGAACAACAAGAGGGAATTTGAGGGCTCTAGGACAGGGCTCTGAGTCACCCTGAACACACTTCTCACAGGAACTCATTCTGCCAGTAGCATGCTCTTGAAGGGGTAACTAGGACCAGCAGTGTGAGCACAGTTTGGAAAGGCCTATTTCTAGAAGATTATCTCCCACTGGGGACTGAGGTGGAATTTGGGAGGCAGTGATATTGACTGTGCATTCTCCTCCCTGTCCATCCCTTCCCCTACAGAGGGCTTCTGTGGTTGTATCACAATACAGTCCCCAGTTACTTCCAGGGCCAGTTCAAATGGTCTTGGACCCGAAGCTAGCTCCTGTCTGCCCAGCTTCAATTTCCAACCCGTAGGCTATCCTGGCCCATTCCTGTTGCTCTGTCACATTGACACATGGGGTAGGTGGGGCTGGCACAGTCTCTGAGTCTTAGCCAAAACTTTGTCCACAGCCTATAATTTCTAAAGGATGGTTAGGCTATATAGGTACTGCTGCCAGTAATTGAAGAGCGTACCATTTCACAAACTCCAGCAATTAGTGTAACCAGAGCATGATTTTTTGCTATTTCTGCAGTTCTCTATTATTTAAGTGAATTTTAAAATCATTTCATCACTTTTTCACTCAATGAAATTGATTTTTAGAGGGAAATTTTATGTCACCTGTTACAACTGATATACCAGTGTCACTTGCTCAAAAGAGATGTTTTCCACAGAAATAAGTGAAATAAAAACAAAACAGCGTTATTAAAGTTGAGTTCTGAGTGGCCTGCCTAAATTTCTGAGCCTGAGGTTCTAGTACCTCTTGGCTTAAATAAAAATCAAGGTTGGCTCACGTCTATAATCTTAGCATTTTGATAGGCTAAGGTGGGAAGATCACTTGAGGCCAGGAGTTCAAGACCAGCCTGGGCAATATAGCAAGACCTCATTTCTACAAAAAGTAAAAAAAATTAACCAGGGATGGTAACACACGCCTGTAGTCCCAGCTACTAGGGAGGCTGAAGCAGGAGAATCACGTGAGCCCAGCAGTTTGAGGCTGCCGTAAGCTATAATCATACCACTGCACTCCAGCTTGGGCGACAGAGCAACACCCTGTTGCTTAAAAAAAACCCTCAAAAAACCAAAACAACAACAACAACAACAAAACATAAACAGAGAGCTGAACAAGTATTAGAAGAGTTAGATATCTACTACCCGCCTTGGACTGACCTAGTCTTCCTTCCTTTCTCGCTTGCAGTTCTCAAGAATAACTGTAGAGTGTGCTGGGAAAACAACACTTGAGATGGGAAGAAACGGACTGAAACAGCTTGGGCTTTGTTCCAGTTCCTTCTAGAAATAGGATGTCCTTCACTGCTTTAGTTGAGTGTGTCACAATGCCCCCAAGGTATGAAACCCAGGGTGTGCTGCTTTCCAGGGTCCCCCTGCTGTGGTACAAGGGGACACGCTCAGATGAGATTTCATCTGCCCTTGGCAACTTCCTGAGCCTTGGGGACTGACCTATTGTGAATCGCAGGCTTTTGCTGTTCTCCGTGACCCATGTGAAAGTAATAAGCCCACTTCGTGTAACATGGTGTGTGGGTGTTCTACCTCACCGGACTCGGGCAAGTAACCAGTGCACAGTGAACCTGCTTCGAGTTAGCTCCAAAGTGAGACTTTCCACTTGATGTAATCAGAAAGTGTAGGAGAGACTGAAAATAGAGTAACTTTCTCATTTTGGGGTTTGATATTATTGCTGCCCTATTAAAAAGTGGGCAAAGGACACGAACAGATACTTCTCAAAGGATAGCATGCATACAGCCAACAAACATATGAAAAAATGCTCAGCCTCACTAATCATCAGAGAAATGCAAATCAAAACTACAATGAGATGCCACCTACCCCCAGTATGGATGGTTATCATTAAGGAGTCAAAAAACAACAGGTACTGGTGCAGCTGTGGAGAAAAGGGAACGCTTCTACACGGTTGGTGGGAACGTAAGGTAGTTCAATCTCTATGGAAAGCAGTGTGCCGATTCCTCAAGGGACTAAATATTGAGCTTCCACATGATCCAGCAATCTCTCTCATGGGGATACACCTTGAAGAACATAAATTGCTCTACCAAAAAGACACCTGCACACTCATGTTTTTTGTAGCACTATTCACAATAGCAAAAACATGGAACCAACTCAGATGCCCATTGAAAGTGAACTGGATAAAGAAAATGTGGTACATATATGTGATGGAATATTATGCAGCCATAAAGAAGAACAAAATCATGGCCTTCGCAGCAACTTGGATGCAGATGGAAACCATCCTACTAAGTGAACCACCACAGAAGCAAAGAACTGAATACTGCATGTTCTCACTCGTAAGAGGGCCCTGAACTCTGGTCACACGAGCACAAGGGTGGGATTGGAAGACCCTGGACACTGCTAGGGGAGGAAGGGGAAGAGAAAGGAAAAAGTGGAGTATGGGGCAACACACTGAGTACCTGCTCCATTCGCAGGGGAGAGAGGGCCAGCTAGAAGCCCAAACGTCACCTGCATGCAATCTACGTATGTAGTAAATCCTCACTTGTACTCCACAACTCTAAAACACAATTTAAAAAAAAAGAAAAAGAAAACAACAAAAAAATCTTATTGTTGCCTATTTGGTATTCTACTGAAGTCATCCTATATGTCGGTAGAGTGCAATGTACACTACCTGTGCAGGTTACAGTGTCTTCAAAAGTTGGGACTGGAAGGGTGTGATGAGGTCAACTTCCATCTTGCCCAGACGAGGAAACTAGGGTTCTGAGGAGGAAGTGAGGATATCCTAACTCTTACATTTTTATTGTAGCAAAATGTATGCAACATAAAATTTACTATTAGTAACATACAGTACATTCATAATGTTGTGCAACCACCTATCAACCTAGCATCTTTATCACCCCAAAAGGAAACCCTGTACCCATGAAGCTGCCACGCCCCATTTCTCTTTCTCTCCACGAATCTTTTTTCTGTTACTACTCTGGATATTTCATATAAATAGAATTATATAACACGTGGCCTTTTGTGTCTGACTTCTTTCAAGAGTCACTTATGTTGTAGCATGTATCAGTATCTCATTTTCTTTTGTGGATGCAGAATATTCCACTGTATGGGTATACTATATATACATTTTTTTGAGTTGGAGTTTTACTCTTGTTGCCCAGGCTGAAGTGCAGTGGCATGATCACAGCTCACTGCAGCCTTGATCTCCTGGGCTCAGGAGATGCTTCTGCCTCAGCCTCCTGAGTAGTTGGGACTATAGGCATGGGCCACCATGACTGGCTCATTTTTTAAATTTAAATTTAAATTTTTTTTTGTAGAGATGAGGTCTCATTATGTTGCCCAGGCAGGTCTCAAACTCCTAGGCTCAAGCAATCCTCCCACCTTGGCCTCCGAAAGTGCTGGAATTATAGGCTTGAGCCACTGTATCTGGCCTTGGATATGCTATACTTAAAAAACCCATTCATCAGGAAATTTGAGTTGCTTCCACCATTTGGATGTTTTGAGCACTATGCTATGAGCATAGTAAGCAAGTTGCAAGTTTTGGTCTGAGTACCTGCTTTCCATTCTTTTGGGTCTATACTTAGGAGTGGAATTGCTGGATCACATGGTTATTCTGTGCTTCGCTTATTAAAGAACTGCCAAACTGTTTCTCATGGCAGCGGCTCCATTTTATATCCCACCAGCAGTGCGTGAGGGTTCTAACTTCTCCATATCAT
Organism: Tarsius wallacei; assembly: GCA_963574415.1. Classification (NCBI taxonomy): domain Eukaryota; kingdom Metazoa; phylum Chordata; class Mammalia; order Primates; family Tarsiidae; genus Tarsius; species Tarsius wallacei. The sequence goes on along the minus strand of CAUYQG010059968.1, from coordinate 7,036 downwards.
TGTGGACACATCATTTACTTTTTCCCTTTTTATTTGTAGCCATTCTAGCTAGGAGGGCACACTAATGGTGCACTAATTTCTTCTTTCAAACATCCTCCATTCAGCAACCAAACTGATCTTCCCCAAAATGTCCATCTGACCACATTATCTGCCTTTTGCTCCCATTTTCTTAGGCTGAAGATAGCAAAACATCCAGAGCCCTTGAGACCTTGCACAGCCTGGTCCCGGCCTGCCTCTCCAACCTCTTCTTGGCCATCTCCCCTTCGATCAGTAGCATCCAAGCCCATTCATCAGGAAATTTGAGTTGCTTCCACCATTTGGATGTTTTGAGCACTATGCTATGAGCATAGTAAGCAAGTTGCAAGTTTTGGTCTGAGTACCTGCTTTCCATTCTTTTGGGTCTATACTTAGGATGTCGCCCTTTGGGAGACATCTTCCTACCAGAGCCAATGCATGGACTGCCCCCTCTGCCCAGAATGCTCTCTTCCCACCCCACCTTTAAAGCTGAGCTCAAGCTGGGTGTGGTGGTGCACACCTGTAGTCCTGGCTACTCAGGAGGCTGAGGCTGGAAGATCGCTTGAGCCCAGGAATTTGAGGATAGCCTAAGCAGCATAGTGAGATCCTGTCTCTAAAAAAAATAAAATAAAGCTCAGCTCAAGCTCCCTTCCCTCAGGAGAGATACCCCTGAATGTCCCCCTCCCAGCTCCAAATAGGCCAGTGGCCTGGTATCAGCTCTCAGAGCGCTGCACATCTCTCCTGGTTTGTGGTTATACATTTCTTCATGCCATTTTTTGAGGTTCTACTTTCTCTCTGTGGATGGGGTAGAGAATGCCAATGAGGGCTTGGACCTAGAAAATAGTCTCTGTTCCTCTCCATTCGGCGCAGTGAAGGCTCACTCCTATTTCTCCTTCTTCTGTGTTCCTTAGCTCAAGGACCAGCTGTTTCTCTCCACAAGCCTCATCAAGTAAGCAGGGTTATCCACTAGGTTTGCTTTCTTTTTAAATTAAAAAAATTAGGTGGGTGTGGTGGCACACACTTGTAATCTCAGCACTTTGGGAGACCAAAATGGGAGGATTGCTTGAAGCCGGGAGTTCAAGACCAGCCTGGGCAACATAGCGAGACCCTTGTCTCTACCAAAAAAAATTACTTATAGGACAATGTAATTTTGATGTACTTCATCAAAATTAAATATGCCTGCTCTTCAAAAGACACTGTTGAAGAAATGAAATGACAAGGCATAAACTGGGAGAAAATATTTTCAAAACACATATACAGAAAAGAATGCACCTAATATAAAGAGTTCCTACACCTCAATAATAGGATAAAATTCTCCTTCAAAAATGAGCAAAAGATTTGAACAGACACATCACAAAAGATGGAGGGAGGGAAAATAAGCATACACAAAGATGTTCAACATTTTTAGGCATCAGGTAAATTTGAATTAAAGCCACAAGAGAGCACTACAATCCTATTAGAATGACTAAAATTAAAACAGATGAACACAGTAAGTGTGGGCGAGGATGTGGAACAACCAGAAATCTCATGTGCTGTTGGTAGAAAAGCAAAAAGGTCCAGCAACTTTGGAAAACAGTTTGACAACTTTTATAAAGTTAAACACACACTTATACAACCCAGCAATCCCACTTCTAAGCATTCATACAAGAGAAAGGGAAATAAACTTATATTCACAAAAAAGACCTGTCTGCAAATGCTTATATTTATGGCAGTTTTATTTACAACCTCATACCCATAAACGGGTGAAATAGTAAATTGTGGCACATCCATATAATGGGATACCACTCATTGATAAAAAGGAATGAAGTATTGATATGTACAGCAGCATGGATGAATATCAAAAGCATTTATGTTAAGTGGAAGAAGCCAGACACAGAAGGCTACATTCTGTATGATTTCATTTCTAAGATAGTTGGGAAAGGTAAAACTACAGGGCTTAGCCGGGCATGGTAGCGGGCGCCTGTAGTTCCAGCTACTGGGAAGGCTGAGGTGGAAGGATCGCCGGAGCCCGGCAGGTCGAGGCTGCGGTGGCCGGGAGCGGCCACTGCACTCCAGCCTGGGTGACAGAGTGAGACTCCAACTCAAAAAAAAAAAGAAAAATAATAAAAACTACAGGGGGATCAGTGGTTGCCAGGGCTGAGGACAGCGACGAGTTTGATGGCACAGGGGCCCGAAAGAAATTTTGGGGTGATGAGAATGTTTTATATCTTGACTGTGGTGTTGGTTATACGATTATGTACATCTGTCAAAACTTATCAAACCATACACTTAAAAATGAGTGACTTTTGGAGGCTGAGGCAGGAAGATTTCTTGAGCCCAGGAGTTTGAGACCAGCCTGGGCAACAAGCAAGACCTCGTCTCTACAAAAAAAAAAAAAAAAAAAAAAAAAAAGCCAGGTGTGGTGGCAAGTGCCTGTAATCCCAGCTACACAGGAAGCTGAAATGAAAGGATCACCTGAGTCCAGGAGTTTGAGGCTGCAGTAGTTGTGACTGTGCCACTGCACTCCAGCCTGGATAAAAGAGTGAGACTCCAACTTGTAAAACAAAACAAAACAAAAAAACAGTGGCTTTTGTTTTACATACATTATACCCCCCTACAAAATGACTTAACTTACTTAACACTCGACAACAACAAACACAAATAATTTATTGAAAAATGGGCAAAGAACTTGAAAAGATACTTCTCTGAAGAGATGTCCAACAAATGTCCAACAAGCACGTGAAAAGATACTCAACATCAAGAGTCATTAGGGAAATGCAAATCAAAGGCACAGTGAGATGTCCCCTCACATTCATCAGAGCATTTGCCATAAAGCAAACAAACACCAGAAAATAGCAAGGTTGGTGAGGGTGTGGAGAATATTGGGACCCTTGTGCGCTGTTGGTGGGAATGTAAAATGGTACACTTGCTATGGAAAACCGTATGGAGTTTCCTAAAATAAAAATAAAAGAATTACCATATGATCCAGCAATTCCATTTCTTTTCTTCTTCTTTTTTGAGTTGGAGTCTCACTGTGTTGTCCAGACTGGAGTACAGTGGCATGCTCCTGGCCACCGCAGCCTCGACCTGCAGGGCTCCGGCGATCCTTACGCCTCAGCCTTCCAAGTAGCTGGAACTACAGGCGCACGCTACCACGCCCGGCTAATTTTTGATTTACTGTAGAGATGAAGTCTCGCCAAGTTGCCCAGGCAGGTCTCGAACCCGCGGGCTCAGGCAATCCACTCACTTCAGTCTCCCAAAGCGCGGGATTGCAGACTGAGCTACCGAACCCGGCTCAGCAATTCCATTTCTAGGTATATATCCAAAAGAATTGAAATCAGGGTCTCAAAGAGCTACTGACACACTCATGCTCATAGCAGTGTTATTCACAATAGTCAAAGGGTGGAGGCAACCCAGATATTAATGGATGAATGGATAAAGAATAGGAAGTCTATACATAAAACAGAATATTATTCCGCCTTAAAAAAGAAAGGAAATTCTGACACACATACCACAGGGATGAAACTTGAGGACATTACGTTGAGTGAAATAAGCCAGTCACAAAATGACAAATACCATATGATCTTTTTTTTTAAATTGAGTTGGAGTCTCACTCTGTCGCCCAGACTGGAGTGCAGTGGCCGCTCCTGGCCACCGCAGCCTCGACCTGCTGGGCTCCGGCGATCCTTCCGCCTCAGCCTTCCAAGTAGCTGGAACTATAGGCGGGCGCGCTACCACACCTGGCTAATTTTTTGATTTATTGTAGAGATGAGGTCTCGCCAAGTTGCCCAGGCGGGTCTCGAACCCGCGGGTTCAGGCAATCCACTCACCTCAGCCTCCCAAAGTGTGAGATTACAGGCTGAGCCACTGAGCCCGGCTTATTTATTTATTTTCATTTTTTGGTTTTTTCTGAGTAGGAGTCTCACTCCGTTGCCCAGGCTGGAGTCCAGTGGCAACAGCTGGCCTCAGGTGATCCTTCCACCTCAGCCTTCCAAGTAGTTGGAAATACATGTGCATGCCACCACGACCAGCTATTTTTTGTTTTAAATTTATTGTAGAGACAAGGTCTTGCCAAGTTGCCCAGCCTGGTTTCAAACTCCTGGACTCAGGCAATCCTCTCACTTCCACCTCCCAAAGTGCTGGAATTGCAGGCATGAGCTACCATGACTGGCTGGAGTTGTTATTTAATGGGCACACAGTTTCAGTTTTGCGAGATGAGAAAGTTCTGGAGATTAGTTGCACAACAATATGAATTACTTAACAATACTGAACTGCTTAAAAATGGTTACAATTGGGGGGCATGTAACATCACTGAGTACCTGACCCTAAACCAGGGGAAGTAAGGACCAGTTGGGGGTCCAAACTTCACCTGCACATAAACTACTTATGTACCTAATCCCGACTGTTTAATTAGCTGGATGTGATGATGTATGCCTGCTCTGGAGGCTGAGATGGGAAGATCACATGAGCCCAGGAGGTTGAGGCTGTATTGAGCCATGAACACACCTCTGCAGCCTCGGCAGCAGAATAAGACCCTGTCTCTAAAAATATATACATACGGCTGGGTTCGGTGGCTCAGCCTGTAATCCTGTGCTTTGGGAGGCCAAGGTGAGTGGATTGCTTGAGCCCGTGGGTTCGAGACCCGCCTGGGCAACTTGGCGAGACCTCATCTCTACAATATATCAGAATAATTAGCTGGGCATGGTAGCGTGCGCCTATAGTCTTGAAACTCTCCAGGAAAGACTCAGATGTAGACTTACCTCTCTGGCAGAGGTGAGTTCAGGACATTTATTTCACTAGTGTTAGTTGCGATTTTTGTCTCTGAGTTGTCCTCTCCTAGAGGGAGGAGGAGAAATATCTCAGCGTTGTGAAGGTCTGTGAGTCTGGGGTCTCTTACCACTTTTAGAGTCTGGTGCCAGCTGAGATGTACATTAATTTCCTAACGCTGCTGTAACGAAGCCCTACAAACTAGTGGTGTAATACAACACACGCAAATTCATCCTCTTACAGTTCTGGAGGTCAGAAGTCTGAGGTCACCTCTACTGGGCTGAAGTCAAGGTGTCCCAGCTCTTTCCTGAGGCTCTAGGGGGAGAAGCCGCCTCTTGTCCTTCCAGCTTTCAGAGTCTGCCACATCCTTTGGCTCATGTACCCCTGCCCTCTCTTCACAGTCAATAGCCTAGCATTTTCCAACGTCCGTCTCTGTCCTTCTGTTGGTACACTGCCTTCAGTCTGTCTCCTTCTGTTCCTCTTGTAAGGACCCTTGTGACATCAGGCCCACCAGGATAATCCAGGATAAGCCCCCATCTCAAGATCTTTAACTTGATCAGGTCTGCAAAGTCCCTTTTACCATGTAAGGTAATACTCACAGGATCTGGGGATTTGTGTGTGGACAAATTTGGGGGGCCAATCTCCAGCCTACGACAAGACTGAAGGGTCCACGGGGAGAAGCGACATGTCTATCTGGCCCCCACTTACCACCAATGGCTTGCACATTGCCTGGCAGGTGGTCCACAGACCATACAATATCAGTCAAACGCGTGAAACTGCACCCCTTTTCCAGAAAACGGCCACATTCTGCATAACTTTAAGAGGGATCCCAGATTTCTTGAAAGCAACACGCGAACCCCTGGTTAAGCACCCCTAAGCTACAATTCTAGAATGTCTGGCTGCGGCTGAAACTCATAATGATATGGAGGGGGTGGAGGGGAGAGTAAGTGCCACAGAGCCGCACAAGCTGAATTGGAAAGCGACTTCTTCTTTGCACTCCCGCCGCTTAGGCGCCCTGGCCAGCAGGTGGCGCTCCCGTCCGCCTCAAAGCCGAGCTCGGCCCATTCAAGCACCTGCTCGGGGAAGGGGGCGTGGCGCGATCTCAGTCACTGCAGTGTCTAAAGAACTGTTTCCCAGTCTCCGCACGTACGGGGGAAGGATGCCCCGTTTCCTCCCGCGGCGAGGAGCGGCCCCTGGAGGCTTCCTCGTCTCTGTTGCGGCTGCTGGAGACGCCGCGCCTGGGAGCGCCGGCCCTGCCGGGGAGAGACCGATCCCAGCTCCTGGCAAGGGCAGAAAACACAGACACCCAAAGGTGAATAGTTATGAGCCTGCAAGGAGAAAACAGACACCCCTCTGGGTGTTTTTTTTTTTTTTTTTTTTAAGAGAAAGGGTCTCGCTTTGTCACCCAGGATGGAATGCAGTTGTGCCATTATTGCTGACTGCAGTCTTGAACTCCTGAGCTCAAGCGATCCTCCCACCTCAGCCTCCCGAGTAGCTGGAGTGACGATCACCACCAAGCCTGGCTATTTCTTTAATTTAAAAAATTGTTTTTTGAGATCTCGTTATGTTGCCCAGGCTGATCTCAAAGGCCTGGTCTCAAAGGATCCTCCCAAGATGCTAGGATTATAGGTGTGAGTCACCATGCGGGGGCCTCTCCGCATGATTTAAAAGGCATGAAAACAACTGCTGCTTGGTTTCTGGAAATCGGCTCCAGGAGCTCTTTACAACACAGCTCTTTTGCCCTCGGGGCAGTCTCCTTCCGTGCTGGAGGCAGGAGGTGGACGTTACCACCGGGAAGTACCGGCTCAGATGAGAGGCTGACGTCCTGGAGGCCATCCTGGACTCTCGGCAGTCTTAAGGCAGAGGGCAGGCATAAGTGACATCTGCAATCAGCACTGTCAGAGCCTGGGAAAGAGAGGAAGCTGCTTAGCAAATCTGTTTAGCGAAGTGGGTCTCAGAAGACACCAGGCGCCATCTAGAGGGGAGTAAAACCTAGTCTCTCCCCTGACGCAATGCGTGCTCCAGTACAAATGCTCCCCGAATTCCGTAGGATGGGGCTATGTCTCTATAAACCCGTTGTAGAGTTGAAAAATCGGAAATCGAGTTATCATAAGTCGGTTACTGTCTGCACAATACTTCTCCAAATCTAGTCCATGGACCAACCACTCCACTTCTTAAAAATACAGATTCAGCAACACCCTGTCTCTAAAAAAAAAAAAAAAAAACAAAGACAGTAGAATCAAAAATACCAAAATCTGAAAATAGTGGTTAGCTC
>CAUYQG010059966.1:0-12777 GCA_963574415.1 Tarsius wallacei | reverse complement strand
TTTTTTGCAATACTGTGACAAATGATGATGATGATAATTAGACAAGAATTGCACAAATCAATAGATTGCTTTGGGCAGTATGGACATTTTAATAATATTGACTCTTCCCATTCATGACCCTGAATTTTTTTCCTATTGGTTTACGCCATCTGGGATTTCTTTCATCAGTGTTATTTATTTCTCTTCATAAATATCTTACACCTCCTTGGTTAGATGTGTCCCTAAATATTTATTTTTTTTTGTGGCTATTTTATTTGGGATTGAGTTCTTAATTTGATTGTCAGCTTCAACATTATTCATATATATTAATGCTACAGATTTTTGAACTTTGATTTTGTATTTTCGACTGTGTACTAAAGTCATTTATCAGGTCTAGACTTTTTTGACAGACTCTTAAAAATTTTTTAGGTATAGAATCATATTGTCAGTGAAGAGAGGTCATTTGACTTTCTCTTTTCTTCTTTGAATGCCTTTTATTTATACTTCTTGCTTTATTCTGAATAGAACTTCCAGTATCACGTAGAATAGTGGTAGTATGAGTGGAAATCTTTATCTTGTTACAGTTCTTTGCTTACAAATTTTGCCTGTCCAATATGATGTTAGCCATGGGTTTGTCATAGATGACTCTAACTATTTTGAAATATGTTGCTCCAATGTCTAGTATGTTGATGATTTTTATCAGGAAGTAAGGTTTTATCTTATTGCATGCATTTTTGCATCTATTGAAATGACCACTTGCTTCCTGTTTTTAATTCTGTTTATCTTGTGAATTACATTTCCTTATTTGCCTACATTGACCCATCCTTGCATCCCAGGCATTTAGATAAAATTATCATGGTGAATCAAATTTTATGTGCTGCTGGATTTGGTTTACTAATTTTTTTTTTAGCATTTTTGCATCTATGTTCATCAGAGGTAAAGGCTTGTAGTTTTCCTTATTTTTATTTTGTATTTACCATATTTGTGTGTCAGAATAATATTGGTTTCATAGAATGAGTTAGGGAGGAAACTTTAATCCTCAATTATTTGGAAGAGTTTTATTAGGATTGGTAACATCTCTTCACTGTATGGCTTGTGGAATTTGGCTGTGAAATCAGCTGGCAAAGGGCTTTTTTGTTTGGCAGATATTTTTACTATTTATCAGTTTTGTAACTCATTGTTGAGCTGTTCAGGATTTAAATTTCTGTGTGTTTCAACCTTGGAAACTTGTTTATTTCCTGGAATTGCAGCTATTTACTCTATATTTTTTAGTTTGTGTGCATAAAGACATTCATAATAGTCTCTGAGAATATTTTGCTTTTCTGTGGCATTTGTTGTATTGTCATCTTTGTCATTTCTGATTGTGCCTATTTGGATTTACTCGCTTTTTGTCAATCTAGCTAGCATATGTCAATTTTTTTTCCTGTCAAAATACTAACTTTTCCTTTTGTTAATCTTTTGCATTTTGTGGTCTCAGTTTCACTTAGTTGTGCTCTGTTATTTTTTTCTTCTTTTTCTTCTTCAACCTGCGTTTATTTTGTTCTTGATTTTCTAAGTGTGCTATCAGGTTTTTATTTTTTTTATTGTTGGGTTCTTTCTATTTTGCTAATGTGGCCATTTAGCACCATAAAGTTTCTTCCAAACACTGACTTTGCTGTATTTAAGAGGTTTGGCAATTTTATGTCTCTGTTTACATTTGTTTCAAATAACTTTTTTAATTTCTGCCTTAATTTCATTGTTTTCCAAGCAGTAATTCAGGATCAAGTAGTTTTGTTCTGTGTATTTATGTGATTTTGAAAGTTCCTCTGGGTATTGATTTCTATTTTCACTGTACGGTGGTCCAAGAAGATGCTTGGTATGATTTCTATTTTTTAAAAAAATATATTGAATCATGCTTTATGACTGAACTTGTGATCAATCTGAGAATATTTCCATATGCAGATGAGAAGAATGTGTATTTTGTGGTTGTTTTAAATATTCTGTAGAAGTCTGGTTGTTCCAATTTGTTAAGTATCAAATTAACATCCAAGACTTGTTAGTTTTCTACCTCGATGAGCTATCTCGTGCTATCAACAGGATGTTGAAGTAGCCCACTGTTATTCACTGGCTGTCTCCATATTTTCTAAGGTCTATAAATCTGAGTGCCTTGATGTTGTGTGAATTATATAGTGCACTTTTTTTCTGTTTAGTGTTGTTAGTTTGAAGTCTGTTTTATCTTGTACAAGCATATCAACCCCTGTATGTTTTTCTTTTTTATTTGCTTGAAAGATTTTCCCCTTTACTTTACTTTGAGCCTATGAGTGTCATTACATGTGGCATGCATCATTTAAAGTCAGAAAAAATATGAGTCTGTTTTTTATCCAATTTGCCATCTCTGACTGTTTAGTGAGGCACTTAGGCCTTGTATGTTCAAAGTTAATATAATTATGTGAAGTTTTGTTGCTGCTGTTGTGTTGTTAGCTAGTTCCTTTATGGTTTTGATGGTGCAGCGGTTTTATAGGGTCTGCTGGCTATGTGCTTGCATGTGGTATTGTGGTAGCATGCATTTTTCTTTCATTCCTATATTTAGAACTTTCTTTTCTTCTTTTTTTTTCTTCTTTTTTTGAGTTGGAGTCTCACTGTTGCCCAGCCTCAACCTGCTGGGCTCCGGTGATCCTTCCGCCTCAGCCTTCCAAGTAGCTGGAACTACAGGTGCGCGCTACCACACCTAGCTAGTTTTTTTATTTATTGTAGAGATGAGGTCTCACCAAGTTGCCCAGGCGGGTCTCGAACCCGCGGGCTCAGACAATCCACTCACCTCAGCCTCCCAAAGGCGCAGGATTACAGGCTGAGCCACCGAGCCCGGCTATTTAGAACTTTCATAAGCATCTCTTATAGGGCTGGTCTGGTGGTGACAAATTCCCTTAGGAATTGTTGGTCTGGAAGGATTTTATTTATTTATTGTTTTGTAAGCTTAATTTAATAGAGTAAGAAATTCTTGGCTGACATTTCTTTTAATTTTAAGGATATTAAAAATGGGTCCTCAATTTCTTCTGGCTTTTAAGGTTTCTTATATGAAATCTATTAATAGGATGGGTTTTTAAATTTTAGGTAATATAACCTTTTTCTCTAGCTCCCTTTAAGATTTTGTGTGTGTGTTGCCCTTAGATAATGTGATGATTATAAACATTGATGATGGTCATTTTGTGTAATATCTCATAAGAGTTATCTGAATTTCTTATATCCATATGTAAATCTTTTTAGCAAGATTGCTGAAATCTTCCTAAATTATTTTTTCAAATATGTTTTCTAAATTTTTTTTTTTTTGCTCTTCTTCTGTCTCAGGAATGCCAGTAAGTGTAGGTATGGTCACTTTACATATCCCTTATTTCTCAGAGGCTTTATTCATTTATAAAAAGTATTTTTTCTTTATTATTGTCTGATTAGGTTGATACAAAGAACTGTTATTTGAACTCTGAAATTATTTATTGTACTTTATCTAGTCTAACACTTTCAACTGTGTTTTGAAATTCCTGTGGTAAAGATTTCAACTCCAGAAGTTCAGTTTGGTTCATTCTTTATACAGTTATGTTGACTTTCAAATATTGGATACTTTTTCTGGCTTCTTTGTATTATAATTCAACTTTCTTTTGGGTTTCCTTGCCATACACATTTTAAATTCTATGTCTGTCATTTCAGAAATTTCAGTGTGATTAGGATCCATTTCTAGGGTGCTGTACAATCCTTTGGAGGTGACAAAACACTCTGTCTTTGTGTGCTACCAGAGTTTTTGTGCTGAATTCTTGTCATCCGAGTTAGGAGATACTTTTTTTTTTCTGTTGTTTGGATGTTTGGATAGGGCTTTTTTTCCTCCTCGAATGTGTAACTATGGTTCATGCAGTGTTTGTTTAATGGACTTCATTTCTGGGTACTTTCAGAAGGTTAAGTCTCTGTATGTGTTCCTTGCTTGCAGATGGGTTTATGCGTTAGCTTTCTCAGACATTGCTTGTTGTAGTGATACATTTTTATTTGGTCATGTATTTCAAGCAGCAGCCCAGTACATGGCAATTAACAATGAGAGCTGGCCACAAATGTCTTTATTGTTCATGTACTGCCCCTCAGTGGGGTCAGGGACACTGGAGTAGTGCAAGCATTTGCTTCATTTTTGTTTTGTTTTGTTTTCGTTTTTTGAGTCTCAGTAAAATAATTTCTCATGTTTAATAGCTCTCAATTGTTTCATTACATATTTCCTTTGTTTTTCCCCATAATACTGCTCTGTAATATTAATTACCTATTAAAACACACTAATGCAGTAAACATTTATGAGTTGATAGTACTTCTATTAGTGACTAAAGTCCCATGGCTTCTGTCAGATATTAGCCACAAAGCACAATATATTGGCTTTTGATTTTTTAAGCAATTGTTTTGATGGGAATGGAGCCACTGAGAAGTGTGAGAATTAGCCTCTTTTTATGTATACTCCATGATCACCAAAGGGAAAAGCTGCTTCTACATCCTCCAAAGTGCATTGGGTATGGGAGTAGGGTGTGACAGATGACCTCCTCTCTAACTCCATTCCCAAGTTTTGATGGTGCTTCCTTATATGATTGACTATATGTCCTAAATTTTCTTTATCTAAAGTAAAGTGTTGGTGATCTGTAGATCTCCCTCCCTTAGGGGAAATCCATATCAAGAATTAGATCTCTAGAGAACTCATTACTTTTTGAGGATATATTCATCCCATGTGCTTGCCAAAATTGGGGTGGGTTATAGAGAAAGTGGTTTGGTGATGTAGAAGTTCATGGGTAGAGAATCCTTGGACATAGTATTGGCACTATGTGTGGACAACTATTCTGAGTGGGTTGTATCATTGCTGAGCAGGCTAGTCAACCATTTCTCTGTTCCCGGCAAGATCTTTGCCACTGACATTGTTGCCCTTGGTTGGGAAGGAAGAATAGCAGCCCAACTATGTAGCAGTAAATAGATTGTCAAGGGATGAAGGGAGCAGATAAGTGTTCCTACTTACCTTTTCTGCTTGACTCTGAGTTCCTTGGGGTTCTAACTCAGCCAGATTTTTTATATCCCATGTGCCCTTGCCTCTTTATGTGGACTCTTCAATAAGTCCTGTTTCTCCTCTCATTTTCTGCTCAAATATTGAGCATTCATTAGCAACTCTGATCTTTATCCTGAGAACTGGCATATGATATCCCTAGTCAACAATCTTGTAAAAAAAAAAAAAGATTAGCTTTTTAGGCAGAATGTTTTTGTAGTGGATAAACAAAAGCTCAGAAAAAATATATATAAATTTGCTGCTTTAGAAGTAAACATCCATGAATGATTATATGTTGTTTTGATCCTGATAGTAAGTGGTCAGAAGCAAAAGATAGTTGTTAAGGACTTTGGCATTAGGATATTGGATGGGATATTCTTCTGATTCCTACTTTGAACTAAAAATATTGTAAGTATTATTATTATTATTATTTTTGAGTTGGAGTCTCACTCTGTCGCCCAGACTGGAGTGCAGTGGCCACTCCCGGCCACCGCAGCCTCGACCTGCTGGGCTTTGGCGATCCTTCCGCCTCAGCCTTCCAAGTAGCTGGAACTACAGCGCACGCTACCACACCCGGCTAGTTTTTGATTTATTGTAGAGATGAGGTCTCGCCAAGTTGCCCAGACGGATCTCGAACCCGAGGGCTCAGGCAATCCACTCACCTCAGCCTCCCAAAGCACGGGATTACAGGCTGAGCCACCGAGCCCGGCTTATAAGTATTATTATATAGACAAAATAATTAAATCTCAAATACATTTCACAATATGAAATATGTGCAATAATCTGAATACAAACAGAAATTTTAAGTTTATAGAGTAATTAATGACTGTGTTTTTATGTGCTCTACTTTTAAATGATGTCATCTTTGCTTGACTTATCTAAGAAGGGCTCATATTCTTGTAGGAAAGTGAAGGAAACACATGGAGTTCAGAACCATGCCATATCATTTGATGCCTAGAATTGTCTCTAATTAATTGACTTTATGCAGCCACTTAAATTCTCTTAAAATCCAATTTTCTCATTTTATATATTGTATTTTGTACAATTCCACAACATGGTAAACATGCATATTGAATACTGTTGCATATAGCACGGTATAGTAAAGGGCCAGAGGGTAAATATTGTAGGTTTTTCAGGATATTTAGTCTCTGCTGCAGTCACTTATCTCTGCCAGTGTAGTACAAAAACAACCATAGACAATGCTTAAATGCATAGTTGCGATTGTGTTTCAATTAAACTTTATAAAAACAAGCGATGGCCTAGATTTGGTCTGGAGGATATAGTTTGCCAATCTCTGGAACAGGAGAATGAATCTTATGATATACACTTCTGGATATTCTCCAACTACACAATGTTATGATCCTAAATAATGTGCCTTTTAGTAAAAATAAATTTAATTTGATATATTTTAAAATATTTTCTGAGATGATGAATATGGGCAATAATAAGGGGCACCAAAAATCAAAATATTTCTATATTTCCACTAAAAATATTTTGAAACTTCTCAATAATCTTATAGAATGCTGTAAGAATTCTATAAGATTAGAATTCTTTCAAACTCACATGAAATCCAAGTAATAGAAAACTGTGCACTCAGCTTCCTTCATAGAGGATTTTACAAGCTTGGTTGCCACCTTCTCACAATTGTATTTTAAAGGCCTTTGGTTGTCTTATTTTGAAATGCAGGAATGAGCCTAGAGAGACCTACTTGAACAGAATTATTTGATAAGTATTGCAATGGTTTCATTTTTGAATTATAGTTATATCCTACTTTTAATAAAAAAGTAGACCTGAAAAGAAAGATGTAGCATTTGTAAACAAGAACATCAAGTGACCAAAACAAAAGAATATGCTAATACTATGAATGTATAGGCTAGCAAGTTTTAATTTACTAACAATAGTTCAGTTATGCTATTTTCCTGCTAAGGAAAGTTACATGTTTTACCATGTAGGAGATGAAATATTATACTGCAAATTAACCATTATGATTTATGACACTTATTAAGTGTAAGAAAAGTATAATTAATTTTCTAGCACTAGAGGCATGTCTAAGCTATTTGAGTATAATGCTGTCGGTTATGTAATAAACATTTAACTGTGGGTCAATGAAAAATAATTGATACCTTTTCCATCCTCTAACATTTTGAGTTTTTTAAAAAAAATTATTGTTGTTGATTTTAACTGTAAGATGGAGTCACTGAAGCTGATCATTCCTCTTTCGTGAGAGTCTATGTGGAAACATTAAAAACAGAACCTGGCTGATACTCATTTGAACCTACAGACAATTTCATTCAGAAAAAAAAATTGGTAAAATTAATACAACTATCAAAATGGCATTAACAATCAACTTATTATTTTATCATGCTGTGTATTTGGACTCACTTTTTTTATATGATAGAATCTACTATGGGGATTTCTACTGTAGAAGCTTGGTGGCTGGTTTTCAGCTGAAGTGTCCTTTCTGCAGAATAAGGGTCAATATAGCTTTGGTCTTTTCCATGTGTCTCCTTCTGGGGCTGAGATTAAGAAATGGTAATTACTTATGGGGAACTGTTCCAGTGGTAATGGCAAAGATACATAGACACACACACATGCAAAATGGAATCATGTGAGTCCAGCTGTGACATTGATTCATAAGTGGTTCACTGTCATTTTCACACATATGCCTTTGTTAAAAAAAAATGACTTAGCTGTACCCACAATCTAGGAATGGAAAATAACACTCTGAACCTGATGAAGCAAAAAAAAAGGGGTTTGGTTATTGATAAAGATGAACAATTATGAACAATTTTACAATATAAAAAACTTACCTGTTATACACACAATATTATTTACATTTTGCTACATCTCACTTTGTTAGAATAATTAAGAAAAGTACTTATATAGAATTCAAACTTTGTTACAATCTATTATCAAAACTACACATTAAGTTAATCCTAACTCCCAAAATTAGTTTGCAAACTTAAAAAAATGGATTTAATTATATTATATTTTTACTGGTTTATTACACAAATATTGATATAACATAGATATCAATTATATAGATTAATAGCACAGAGAGCTTATGCTATTAAGAAATTCACAACTGATTGAAAAGCACAAATATGTAACTGAATAATAGTATATCAAGCAAAACATTTTGATAAATCCCAACAGATGGCAAAATATTATGGAAAGTTTGAGGAGATAATAATTCAGCATTGAGAGAGGATTTTGAGACGTTTTAGGAGTTAACTTTTCATGGGGAAAAGTTACTCCAACTTGACAGAGGAGTAGAACTCCAAAGATAGTGATAAATTTTGTTTCCGGCAACAGGTAACAGCGACAGCATGGGCCTGCCATGTCCTATAAAGTGCAAGTTACAGAGGAAGAGAGCAGAGACCATAAGTGAGGTCAGACAAAGCATAGCGATGTAAATTACATATCCAGTTTCAGGACACCAAATGACTCAGTTTACGTGTCTGGTATGAAAAAAAAACAAAAAACAAAGACTAGAAATAACAAAATAATCATAAAGGGTCTGCTAGATCCTGTGTTTTTGTAGAGTACATCAAATGCAGACCATCACATCAAGATTTGGAGGCAGGTAGTTTCATTTGAAGATAAACACAGGAGGAAGAAGGAGTGAAAGTGAAGAAGGAAAAAAAAGAGAAGAAAACCAATATAAGATATATTAAGTGAGTGTGTTACTGCTATAGCCAATCCTTGCCTCTTCTCTTTAAGAATTCTTAGAGCTGCTATGTAATATTATTCAGGGTTATCTGAGGAGTGAAAAAACTTGTGTTATTTCCTGACTCCCATTTCTCATTTATAAAGGGTTTTTCCAAGGGTTATTAAGTAACTCTTTACTCAGTACTTCTTTACAAACAAAACAAGGCCCTAATAAAAGTAGAAAAGACAAAGGTATCTGTCATCTATGTAAAATTTTAAGAAGTGTACTAATACTGTTTATCACTAATGGAAATATAGAAATACAAATAACTTGAAAAAGAAGACCACAAAGAAATTCTTTTTAAGATTATAGTTACCTCTGAGAAGAAAGAGTAGAGAAAAAAGATTACATGTGTTTTAATTAAATCTCTGTATTTTTTATTGTTTTAAAAAATAGATCTGAAGTTAATATGTAAATATATCAGCATTTTGAAAAGTGTGGTAGTAAGTGCACAGGTTTTTGTTATATTATTCTCTGTACTTTTCTGTATTTTGAAATCTTCTAGAATTTTCAAAATGTGTAAAACAAAAGAAAGTGGAATCACTAACATCTGATTTGTGACATGAATTTGCAACATTTGCAGAGAAACAATATATTTAAACTTTAGTAGAATTCCAATATAACCAATTATTCCAAAAAAATTTAATCCTAGTTTGATAACATTTGAATATGAATATGGCTAAACATATTTATATAATTGCAACACAAATTACCTCAGGACACATCTGTCCAAATTTGTCAATAACTCCCATTTAAATTTATGCAAAACCTCAACTTTAACCATATATGTATTATTTCTTTAGCTATTTTTTAGAGGAGGCCCTATATCGGTGTCTTAGAACCTCACAGGGTCAAGTTTGCTTTTGTTCTCTTATTGGCCTATGGCTTTATTTTTTATTATTAGATGCCTAAGAGATCTCTGGGAGAACCATTAGCTTAAGCAGACCAAGAATTAGAAAATACTGAAGATGCTAAGTTGTTCTGTTCTTCATTATTCTCTTGGACTCTCAAACAACTCTGTTAGTGCTTGGAATCTTAAAAATAGCTCTCCCAGCCTTTATTTAAAGTCTTCCCTACAAATAGTTGGATCTATTTGGGGGAGTTGCTTAGATATGGACACCACCATGTCCTTTTTGGCTGTTCCCGAAATATACGAAAATGTACATATTGTACCACCTCAAGCAAGAGAATGACTTGAGGAAGGGTGTTTTGTTCACTATAAGCTTATAAGATATGTATTATCTACCTCCCTGTGCAAGCTCAACTGGGTTACCACTCACTGCTTATTAGTGGAATCTAAGACCATTTCTCAAATCTGCATTATATAGTTTAACAAATATTTGCTGAAAATGGGATGAAGCTTAAGGGCATTACCCTGTGATACATACATACAAGCATTGCACTATTTTTAAAAAATATATTTAGGAAATAAAAATTAGCATAATGTGGTCAGGTTTATTTATGTCTGACTTTTGATTCTTAATAGTATTGAGTTAAGGTGGTAGTTGAATGCAGCTTCGACTTTTTTGGCAGATCAATCCCATAGTATCAATATTTGTTATTTGCTGTACAGCAAAGAGGTATGTTAGAAAATATACTAAACTGGTCTCTTTACAGAATCAGAGCAAAGGAAGGATCCCTAATGCAAAACTAAAGAATACATAATGGCCACAACCTTTCTGAAATTGTATAATTGCTGTTTAATCATTGTCAGAACTAAATAAAGCTCTGACTTTTTCATTGAGGCTCTGAACCGAAATTATAGTAGATGCACAGAGGACGTTTGAATATTTCTGACAATGATAAGCAGTGCAATGAGTTGATGCTTCTGTTATAAAGGAATAAAGCCACTCTACTAGGGAGGCATTTATCATTACAGAAAAAAAAGTATCAGTAATTTTATTCCCCATTCTGAGATTATCACTCACAGCTATGGTCTCTGTTATTGCAATAACAAATTGAGAAATAATATCCCCCCCAGGAAAATGTGGGATGTTTTAATGTTTTATGGCAGAAAGACATTTTTGCAGACATTGCAGAAAGCTAATGTCTCCTTTAAATTGGGTTATAATTCAAAGAGAACTATGAAATGCAGCTGCAAAGAGTCAGCCACATAAGTAAGCTTATACTTTCTATTTTATTCCTATAATATTTTTAAAATTTTTGTTATTGCTACTCTTTTTGTGACTATAGGATGCAGTACAATTTGCTTATGTCATTATGTCCATGGTTAGAAAAAAGATATATATCCCCCAAAATGAGGTGTGAAGCTCAGTATAAGAAGAACAAGTTGATGCTATTAGGAAAGTTCTTCACATGGATTTCATTATTTTTCATGAGTTGTTGTGTTTGTTAATGTACAAATATATATTGAGAAAATACTGTTTATCACACAATATGCTATGGGGTGCTGAACAATGATGTGATCTTCTCCGCTGTGAAATCTAAAATCAGCAAAACTAAATAAAAATAATAATATATAATAACAAATTTGTGATAGCATTTCAAATTAAAAGTAGCAATAAATTATTTCGCTGACGATGAATTTATTTTTTTAATGTTAGCTTTTTTACAGTATCATGTTATTCTTCTAAAAGTAATAAAATTGTCTATTGTATAATCAGCTATTTGTTCATACATTTATTATTTAAAATATTTAATTGTGACATACATCATTAATTTATAAAGGTATGTAAACATATAGAAATTATTCAAAGACTACAAAATTACCATTCATATACCTATCTTAAGAAATAGCAGGTATCAATGTATCTCTTGACTCCCTCTGTGACCCATCCTTGTAGTCTTATCTCCTCTATCTCCCCAAAGGTAACAATGATCACAAATACTTGGATAATGCTATTGCATCTCTTTATAATATTACTTCCTACTTGCTTAATATCACTAACTTTAAATACAATAAAAATAGAATCATGGTATATATATTATCTAGCGATTTACTCAATTTGCTTAATATTATGTATGTGTAATTTCTCTACATTTGCACATATGGCTATAGTTCCTACATTTCATTGTTCTATTGTATAAAAATAACGAAAGTGGTTTTGCATTTTACTTTTGATAGATGTGCAAATTGTTTTCCAAATTTGTTTTGAGAGAGGCAATTATGGTTAATACTTTGTTGAACATATCTGTGCCCATCCCTGGGGGCACACATACAATCAGTTTAACAGAATATACTTAATAGTGTTTTACTTACTGAAACATGTGTTCAAATTTATCAGGCAAGGAAAACAGTTTGACAATAAAGACATTTAACCCACAATATAAAAATGAAAAATTATATAATCAATATAGCAGATGAGGAAAAACTAATTTGATGAAATTTAACACTCATTCTTAAAAAAAATGAACATACTTTTTTAAAAGGAACTTCACTGATTATCACTTAATACCTAGTGTCTCTACCTTCACTCATTCTAGCCATTAATGGATTCTTATTGCGAAGATAGCTGCTGGTTTATTTGAAAAAAAAAAAGAAACTATTTTTAATTAGCAAATGTACTAATTTTATCATGAGGGGTATTAATAGTTTCTATTCTACATGTTACCATTATTTCAGACCATCTGTTTTTATCTAAAAATAATTATGAGTCAATCTGTATTTACATTCTCTTTGTTGATTCCCTCATCCACATTTTTTCTGTTTACTCATTATTCAGCAAAGGTTTATTAAGCCCTACAATTTCTTAAGTATTGTATAAAATACTGGTGATAAAACTATGAACATTCAAAGTTTGCCTTCTGTGAAACATTATATTTAAAAAAATATTGGTAATTGATATGTCCTAAGAAGAAAAATAAAGCAAAGCAAAGGAATGATGAGTGAGAGAGGATGCTCTTTAGACTGATGTTCATGAAACATTTCTTTAAAAAGTGATGTCTGCTTTTGAGGAGTGTCTGTTCATATCTTTTGCTCACTTTGTAATGGGGTTGTTGGTTTTTTTCTTTTCAGCACGTTTGAGTTCCTTGTAGATCCAAGATGTTAGGCCTTTGTCAGACATGGAGCTGGCAAATACTTTTTCCCAGTCTGTGG